>JAFEMH010005424.1:0-32500 GCA_022495995.1 Adenophora triphylla var. japonica
AGGTCTCATGCTTGCGCCAGGCTTCACGATCGAGCCTCCCGAGGCCCAAGTGTACAACATAGATCGACGGTCACTCGGGATAAAATCGCTGGCAGGTCTTGAAAATGATGAGAAAAATGAAGGCTATCCTCACTGGCCTCGGTGCAGGGGGAAGCACCAACAAGGAACTCACAAACTTCATCAAAAGTGAAAGGACGGGGGAAGTACTCGCCACGGCACAGGATATGAGGAGGCCTCCCGGAGTGGGCATTTATGCAAAGGAAAAAGATTTGGAAAAGGCGCCACGAGGAAAGGTCCCGGTCAGCAAACCCTAAATCTACTCCCCTTGAGTCCTAATTTGGTGACTACTTTGTAAAGGGTCCCACACAACCGGGAAACATCACGAGCCCACTCTACGGCGAGGATGGCTAAAGCTACGGGATAGCCTCGACAAGTTCGGAGGAGGCGAGGCTAACACGGTCAGAAGTAGAATGTTCTGGACCTACCACAAGATACACAGGGCTACCGCTACCATGAAGAGTGAGTATACCTTCGGGCGTGCGACACAGTGGAACAGTTCGAGAAGCTCACAACCACTATTCCCTACGCCGGGAAGATCAGAAACACGAATTCGGGCGCGGTGCCAAAAGCTAAGGCCACGGAATTTCCCTCGAGATGATTGGGATGGTACGAAGTTATGCAGCAATTGTTCGAAGAAAGAAGTCAGTGCCGGACACGATTGATCTCGGCTCGGTCCAAGAGATGATAGCGGCAATTGAGAAAGGAAAACAAAAACAGCCACGAGTTCGAGTCGTGAGGCCACCAACGGCGATGCCGCTAAAGGAATTGGGAAAACCTCTCGGGCCGTCCGCGACCAGGAGGAAATGATCACCGAGCTTGGATTGGTCCCCGAATCCACTTTGTGTCAATCTAGGACAAGTCCTCCCGAGTCTCTCTTTGTTAAAATCGGAGTCTGCAGGGTCGTCAGATGGCCTTACGCTGAAGACTACGAGTACGCAGCAAGCCTTGTATTCCCTTTCGTTTTCAATGAAATGACGAACCTTTACGAGTATCCCTTGATTGCCACTTTAACTAATGACAAATTAAAAAAAAAAACTTAATAATAACTCATTAGATAAAAGAAACGAGACACATTAAACAAAAAAAAATCAAACAACAAAAAAAAATCTTTAGCGAGGTTGTCAGGAAGAGGAAAATCGAGCCCCAGTACAGAAGAGATTTTGACAAGTGTGAATTTGGGAGCTGCGGAAGAGCACTAAAGAGACGCTGATTGGTGATTTCTTTGAAGGAATCGGAAAGGATGCTCTGCAAAGTCCTACTGAAAATCCTCGATTCAAGGAAAGTAGCCCTCTTCATCAAAGAAAACATCATGTGCGGATACGGGTTAGCCGGCGAAATCATCTCGAGATAATGGATCCCACTTGAAGGGAATGTGAAAAGCTAGCGGAATTCCGAATAACCCGTCACAAGTCATCTCCTACGGGCCCCAAAGGCCGACGGAGCCGTCGAAGCGACAAACAAGACTCTGGAAAATATCATCAGGAAAATGGTGTCGAGGCGAGAGATTGGCCGAGAAGTTACACGGCACTGCGGGGCTACGGAGACATCGATCGGAAACGGCAAGCTGGGAAACACCTTTTGCCCTCACATACGGAATGGGCCGTACTCCCGATCGAGCTAGAGATCCCTCGCTCAGGTATGCTGTTGGAAAGCGGATCAACGAGGTCGAATGGCTCCCGAGTCGCCATGACGAATTGGCCACTACTAGATGAACGCCGATTGAAGGCCATGGAACACATCCGAGCCTACCAAGGAAGAATGGCTAGAGCCTTCGACAAGAAAGTAAAGCATCGGGAGATCCGAGAAGGTGATCTCGTTTTAAAAGAAAAGCCCCGGTCAGTATCAACCCCCTCGGCAAATGGGAGCTGTATGGGTCGGGCCGTATGTCGTCCGAGAAGATCTTCTCAGGAGGAGCCATGCAACTTGCGAGACCTCGACGGGAATCCACTTTGTACACCCGGTGAATGGTGACAAGGCTCAACGCGAGATACTACGCGTAAAACAAAAAAAAAAAAAAGAAGGAAAAGTGCTAAAAGAGTAATACCCAACTAGGTTGAAAACCAGGAAGGGCGGCCTAGGTAAAAAACGGGGTTGCACCAAAAAAAACAAAAAAAAAAAAAACAAAAAAAAAAAACAAAAAAAAAAAAACAAAAAAAAAAAAAACAAAAAAAAACAAAAAAAAAAAAAAACAAAAAAAAAAATCGGGTTGAACTACGAAGACTGAGGCTCCTCAAAATGAGGGAACGTAGGCGGCCGAGGAAACGGTTCGGTCTAAAGCACAAATAAAAGCCATACTTTGGCATCAATACAATTGATCGAGACCATGAAAGCGTCTCGAAAAACTCTAAAGCAATTCAAATATTCATTACAAGTTAAAAGCTCTTTGATGAGTCTAAGCCCGATTCATTCCTACAAGCGGCAACTTTGCTAAAAGAAAACTAAGATACATAATCAAACTAATGTGTACGCCATGACAAGAAAGGGATACTCGGAAACCTCGGAGTCAGCTCAAGCCACTCGTCTTGGCCTCTCCCCTCTTCTTCCCCCTTGAGTCTTCTTTTACGAACGGGAAAAATGTCGGTGTTTCTCCTACCAAGCTGCGGTATAGGGACGGGGATCTATCAAACCGGCCTCTGCCGGGGCCTTAGTAGCCACTAGCGTCATCCCTCATCTCACAACCTAGGCGGTAGCATAGGAGCCCTCCTCTCTGTCTCTTGACGTAAGCCTCATAGTCGGTCCACGGCGTCTCCGCTCTGTCATGAGGTTGGCCCTCGCCTCGGCCCTCCTCCTCTCGAAGCGATCGGGTCCTCCGCACCCACGATGGCCTCACGCCGTCTCAAAATAGCCACTGAGTCTCTCCCGAGATGCCTCTCATACCAATCCGGGTACCAAGTGAGTCGGGAACACCGGTCTCGGACGCAGAGAATGACCCGAGGAGGAAAGGCATCATACCTCCATGCTCGGGAAAGAAATGGAAACAACGAGGGATCATCCATAGAAAGCAGGAGCCACCACCTGGTGGCTATATCATCAAAAGCCCCAAAGGAACTGCTCCGAGGACAAAGCTGTCTCGAGAACTAAAGCTAGGAATATAGAAGGCTGGGTGAGAAAGCCAGGAAGCATGACCACTTTGGAGACCCGTCTGAAGCACTCTGCGAGTCTCCACCGCCCGATGAGGCAGACCATCGATATCTTCGGTCTGGCGACCCGCCATCAAGCGCTCCCACGAGCCACGATCATCAAAATCTACATCAACACCTCTCTGGCAAAAGTCGAGGCTGATCATATCGAGAGGTTTCCCGAAGAACCCCCAAGCGCTCCATCGGCCACGGGGTCAAGAGAGAGCAGGCTGCCCCAGTGCATATACCGCCTTCAGGTAGCTAATACATCGAGAGCATGAAAAGTCTCCCCCGAGAATCAAAGGAAAGACATCTACGCCGGGCGACGGTGAGCGACGACATCCGGCCAGACCGATGGCAAATCCCGAAGGAATAGACCATGAGCAGGTGCGAACATACAAAGTGCAAAGGCATCCCAGTAGGCATCATCCACCAAACCTAGGCCCCTAAATGCTGTCGGGAAGACCGGAAATATCGAAATGATCGGGACCACGGATCATACCTTGCGCTTCCTCAGGGGAAAGATGAAGGAGGGCGCACAATCTGTCAACAAAGAAGCCCCTCAGGGCAAGGGAACCGCTATCTCTTCCACCTCAGGACCTCAAGCAAGGCCCGAAATTCTTCGGCGGTCGGAACAATCTCGTTGAAGGAAAGGCAAAAGACATGCCTTCTAGTATCCCAAAATGATGAAGAAGCTCTCAAGAGGTCGTAATCAGGAACCAATTCCTTGAGAGACCATAAGCACCTCACCTTGTACCTTTCTTCAAAGAAGGACCTCCTCTCATGCATGATCTCCAGGGACCGATCCTTGAACTTGTTGAAGAATGACATTTGGGATTCTTGGGACAATTTTGATGGAGCTTTTCTAAAGTTTTCCATGGTTTTTCTCTCTTTCTCCCCGAAAATGGTGTTTGAATTTGGAGGTTGAAGAGGATATTTGAATTTGAAATAAAGTAAGACCGGATACTGAAGCAAAATTAAAGGACAGTGTCGAGATTCTGTCCTATCCGCGCGGATGAGTTTGCCCGAAAAAAAAAAAATCTTTGCAAGGTCCAGTTTGCTACACCAAAGAGGAATATTCCGTCCCGGTTGCTTTCAGAAACACATTGCAAAAAAAACCTCCCAAACCGGTCCATATACCAAACACCCTTGCAAAAAAAAAAAAACCAAGGCTCATGCAACACTTTGCATTCATGCGCATTGCATTCATAAAATAAAATCCTAAATTATTACATTCCAAAAAAAAAAAAAAGGAGTGTGCATAAAAAAAAAAAAAAACAAACATAAATAAAATCCTAAATTATTACATCAAAAAAAAAAAAAAAAAAAATGTGCATAAGGCTGTACAAATCTAAATCTCAATCTCAAATCTCAAAAAAAAAAAAAAATCAATCGGAGTCTCCGGCGCTTAGATGTACGCCCCCCCCTCTTGCGACTCGAGCCGCCTCCTCGGGAGCCACGAAAATCTCGGGCTCGAGAATCGTCCTCGTCTCCCGAGAAAGAGGCTCATCGGGACAGCCCAGGCACGCTACGATAGGGCAAGCGAGATCTGCGAAAAAATCGTATCCGAAGGTGAAGGCGTCGGACTCTGCACGTACGAAGACGACCCGCCATCTTGCCATACGTGTCCACTGCCCGTGTGGATCCCCGAGAATGACGTGATCCGAAGGCAACACGCGCGGGGATCAAGGAAAGGAGACAAAGGAGTCTCTGAAGAAGTCTACGAGCGAATAGGCGGAAGCCTCCGTCGACGGGCGCCGGCCGTGGTCGCCTCGCTCTAGCACTGAGGAGCCCGCATGGCGACCATCCTCTGATGAATCTCTTGGCCCGATCACTTGCTTCGTCGGCTTCTCGACGACCACCTCAGCGCACAAAAGCAAAGCGTCAAAAAAAAAGAAGTGATGCTAAAGATGATGAAACAAAAGAAAGAAAAGAAGGGGAAAAGGTGAAGCCGTACCTTCATACCGGACGAGGCGGAAAGCTCGTGGAGTCGCTCGGGCGAGGGATCTGCACCCTCAATCGGACCCCATCACGGATATAGGAAAAATCCGTCCGAGGGTACCGCGGGATCCCAAGCCCCTCCCTATCCCGGGACTGAGGCATCCTCGGCCTCCTCGAGACGAATGTCGCATATGGCTCAATCGCCACGAAATCCGAGAAGTCTTTGGCCGGCTCGGTAATCATCCCAGTCACGGACCGATCGCTCGGAGTGCATCATATCGGCGGGAGGCTCCATCGGTGTCCTCAAAGGCGAGTTCACACCATGCTTTGGCGCGTCGCCTCTCTCCCGAGATAATATGCATCGCGAGTCGGACCTCTCGGAATCCTCCATTGCCACGGTCAAATCTCGGCGCCCTTGGTGCGCCACCTCGAAGCGATCCCGGGGGAAGAATATCATCCCCTCATGCTGTCTCGGCCTCCGTCGAAAGGAAGGCAATCCGCGTACACGAGAGTCGTACGCCCCCTGGAGCTTATCTTCTCCCGGGCATGCTTGGACCAAGAATGCATGGCCGGATACGCCCCCGACGTACTCCGCCATTTGTCGCCACATCGTGACGATGGAAAAACTCCAACGCCCATACTGCGAAAGGTAAAAATCCAATCAATCCGGTGCAAAAGAAAAGTGTGTGCTCAAAAAAAAAAAAGAGAGGGAAAGCAAAAAGAGGCTTATACCTCCAGGGCAAACTCAAAGCGGTACAAAGAGCTCACGGCCTTCAGGTGTACCTATCAAGAGCAAAATAAAGCTCTGCCTTGACCCGGCCTCTCCCCGAGACATCTCAGGCCATCTCCATGTCCTCAAGAGGACCTCGGCCAGGCAAGGCTGCCGTCCTCGGCATGCCCAAAGGGTGCTCGAAAAAGCAAACCACAAGAAGGCCACGGCAATCGATCGGCGCCTATCCTCTCCTCCCGACCTCGTAGCTCGCTATGGTCTCCACGATCTTGCCGTAGACCACGGCATACTCCATCCCATCCCTTTTTGGGAATAGGGGAAAATCCCGAAGAGCACAGACGGATCGGCATCGGCATTTGTAGCCATCCCGCCACTCAATGCTGCGTCCATTAAAGGACGGGCCCGTAATCGCGGCGTAATCGGAGGGCGTAGCAGTAGCCTCGCCCCGGAAGAAGTGAAAGGTGTGGGTCGCATCCCACCAATCTTTGCGCCCGAGCAAACATCAAGCCCTTGCTCTTAGGGAACTTGACCGGCCCCTCGGCACTCAACAAACTCCCAGAGCCCCGTCTCAACAACAATCTGTCTCGGACTCGGCAAAGCTCATCGGCCCGCATCCGGAAGCCGATCCCACAAGTCAACCACGGACTCCACTGATCCTCGAGTCTTCATTTTGTTCAGCTGCTCCGTCACAAAACGGTTTCCGCCCTGTAAAAAAAAGAGAAAGAAAATGTCAAAAAAAAAAGTGCATTTGCATTTACACAAAAAAAAAAAAAGCATACACATGCATTAAAAAAAAAAATTTCGACAGCATAACAGCATACAATGAGCATAGCCCCATTTTTCTCGCATAAAAGAAAACAGTTTTCAGCAAATCCCAATGCATTCATCAAAAAAAAAAGATGCATTCCTACGGAAGTAAAAACTCCGTCCCATTTTCATAAAATAACATGCATACCATCCATCATCTCAAAAAAAAATTGCATACATGCATATCATCCATCTTACATGCAACGGGAGGAAAAATCCGTCCCACTTTTCAAAAAAAAAAATCCTAAACATACATACATTTCATATTGGCAAAATGCCCATTCTTTTCAAACAAAATACATGCATTGCATCATTCATCAATATCAATATTCAATTTCAAAAAAAAAAAATCATCATCATCAACATGCAATATTCAATTTCAAAAAAAAATCACAATTTTCGAATTTTCACATGCAATTTTCGAATTAAAAAAAAAAAAAATGGCGAAAATGCCAATTCTTTTTCCCAAGCAAAATGCACATTTTGGGTTACTCACATAATCATCAAGATTCAAAGACAATGAACATCAATATTCAATTTCAAAAAAAAAAAAATTTCAAAAATCACCTAAAATTCAAATTTCAAACAAGAAATCAACAAAGGGATAAAAGGGTTTCAAAGTATACCATTCGGAGATTCGAATCCGAAGCCCAATGTTGCCAAGCATCGGGGTAGGGCTCCTCCGCAATCGATTGCGAAAGATTGTAATGCCTCCTCATCCGGACGAGCTCCAATCGTCTCTCCGCCACCGGGCCACGTCCTTGGCCTTGAAAAGCGCCTTCCCCGTGTTCCATCGCTCGAAAAATCGAAGAAATCGAAAGATTTTTGAAGCTTTTTGGCCTTCAATGGAGGTTTCTCCTCGGTTTTTTCTCTCTCTCTCTCGTCTGTTTCAAAAACTGAATGGGGAAGAAGAAAAGGGCGTTGGCCCTAATTAATACCCCTGACTTTCAGCTCCTATCCGCGCGGATAGGATTGCAAGGGTCAAAATGACCCTTTTGCCCCTTAAAATTTCGGGACTGCGCAATTCGGCTGACTTGACAAAGTTAACGAAGTTAACCAAAGTCAGCCCCTTGTTAAGAAAATCATCCCCGACAGTAAAACGTAAGACCGATTTCCTCGAGAAAGATGACGGCAGTCAAACGTAAGACCGAGTGCCCCGAGAAAGATAACGGATCCCGTATCTTTCATCAAAATCATTTCCGGCAGTCAAACGTAAGACCGAGTGCCCCGAGAAAGATAACGGATCCCGTATATTTCATCAAAAATTACCCCCGGCAGTCAAATGTAAGACCGATTTCCTCGAGAAAGATGACGGCAGTCAAACGTAAGACCGATTTCCTCGAGAAAGATAACGGATCCCGTATCTTTCATCAAAAATTACCCCCGGTAGTCAAACGTAAGACCGAGTGCCCCGAGAAAGATAACGGATCCCGTATCTTTCATCAAAAATTACCCCCGGCAGTCAAATGTAAGACCGAGTGCCCCGAGAAAGATAACGAGATCTCGTATCTTTCATCAAAAATCAATCCCAGGCAGTAAAACGTAAGACCGAGTGCCCCGAGAAAGATAACGGATCCCGTATCTTTCATCAAAAATTACCCCCGACAGTAAAACGTAAGACCGAGTGCCCCGAGAAAGATAATGGATCCCGTATCTTTCATCAAAATCCTCCGGCAGTCAAACGTAAGACCGATCTCCCTGAGAAAGATAACGAGATCCCGTATCTTTCATCAAAAATCAATCCTCGGCGATCGAAACGTAAGGCCAGATCTCCACCGAGAAAGATAACGAGATCCCGTATCTTTCATCAAAAATCAATCCCCGGCAGTCAAAAGTTAGACCGATCTCCCCGAGAAAGATAACGAGATCCCGTATCTTTCATCAAAATTATCCAACGACAGTCAAACGTAAGACCGATTTCCCAGACGAATACGTCTGATTTTCCCCAGCAAAAGCTAACAAAAATCCCCAGCAAAGTTAACGGAATCCCAAAAGCCAACGGAATCTCGAGTAGTACTCGAACTACGAAAGGGCTTGATTCCCCGCCAGGGATACGTAGGAAGCCTATCACTAGGTCCGGCCCTCGACCAAAACGGTCACCCTCTCCTTCGGCGGCGGACGAGGTCCACGAAAGGCCATTCCAAATTAAGGTCCGAGGCGCCTAAAAAGCCATCATCATTAAGGCTGAGGCACCTAAAAGCCATCGTCACCCGGGGGTTCGAGGCACCTAAAACGCCATCTCATCAGGTTCGAGGCACCTAAAAGGCCATCATCATCAAGGTTCGAGGCACCTAAAACGCCATCTCCAAGGTTCGAGGCACCTAAAACGCCATCTCCAAGGTTTGAGGCACCTAAGACGCTATCACTAGGAAAACGATAAATCACCAAAAATCCCCAGCAGATCGGATACCCGTCAGACCAAAAATGATCATTCCTATCCCCAGCAGAGCGGATACCCATCAGACCGAAGATGGTCATCTCTTATCCCCAGCAGAGTTTCTTTCCAGCAAACGACTGTAGAACTCGCTCATCAGGTTCGAGGCACCTAAAACGCCATCATCTCCAGGGTCAAAGACCCGAACTACGACTGGCTTGATTCCCATTCGGGATACGTAGGTAGCCTATCGCTAGGTTCAGCCACCCGATCACTCGATCATCCTGCCAAATATGGAGCCTTACTCTTATCGACGACCCCGCTTCCTTCGAAAGCGCCGTCGCCGAGGGGCTATTGTAAGTGCTCCAATTTGAGCTTGTTAGAATTTTCGTTAGAAAATTAACGAAAGTTATAACATTTCTAACAATTCCTAACAATCCTAACCTTTCTAACAAAGTGAGGGTAAAATGGGCATTGTTATTTAAGGTTAAACCTCAAAAAGAATCTCAAAAAGTTAAACAAAAGGAATAAAACCACAAATAGAAATGGCTGGGAACAATAAACTGGCTGTAAATTTGAAATTTCAAAAAGATTATTCCTCTTGTCCAAAGCCTGAAGCTGCATTTAATGAACAGTGCACGCTCAAGGTCTTATCCGCGCGGATAGGTTTGCATTTTCAGGAGGGCTATAAATTGAGCCCTCCAGTCACAAAAATAAGGAGCCACAACACATTTTGCACCGAACCTCTGGGGAAATATAGAGAGAAAACAGTGAGAATTCACTTGAATTGTCACCATTTTCTCTCCAATCTTTCCCAATTCATACTCATCCACTCACTCTCATATTAAAGCCCTAAACACTCATACATACAAGCCAAACACTCAAGAACACAAGGAAGATTGGTAAACCCTCCTTCTCCTAACCCTAAATCTCAACCATGCATGCATTTGCAAACTACAAAATGTAGTTCCTTCATCTTCTTGCTTTAGATCCAAGAAGATCACCATGGAAGACCATCTCCATGGATGATCTTCTACAAAGATCAAAAATTATTTTCAAGTTCTCTTACTTTCTTTCAAAGAAAACTCATTTTCAAAACCCTAAAAACCATTTTCAAGCATAAAATCTCATTTTCAAAGGATAAAAATCTCCTTCCCAAGCAAATGAAATGCTTAGTCCTAATGTACCCCAAGGATGGTTTGGTATAGTTGATTCACCACTAAAATGTCTAGTGATCACTAACCAAAACCTAGGGAAATGGGGACAAGCATGGATACAAAACCCCCCCTTAAAATCATATTTTCTTTCTTGAGAAGTTGCTGTCCAGTAGCAATTTTCCCAGACCTCAGTCCATTGTCTTAATTCTTGGACACAGATGAACTTGGAATTTGGTGTTGACTACAAAACACTTTTTGTATCCAACATCCAGAGATTTCCAGAAATATTTTTACTTTATTTTTTGGGTGAGTAAAACTCCTCTTTTCAAATTTTCTTTCAGAGGCTAGTTCATCAGCTTCTGGGAATCCAGATCTCATATCTGAGGTTTCCAGAAGGTTTTGACCCCTCAAATATTCTCCAAAATGGAAAATTCTTTCGCACAAACCTTATTTAAGGTGTCTAGAACAACTTTCATTCTCTGAGTTTATCCAGATTATGAAGTTTTAAAACCCTTGAATACATTTCAAAATCAAAGGTCCACTGCCTTTTTCATTCTGGCAGAAATGGCTCTCAACTTCAAAAGGTCTTTTGAGTACCAAATCTCAATCCAAAAATCCCCCAAAAAATCATGGGATCAGTTTAAAGTCTTGAAAAGATATCCCTATTTTTACTTTTCTTAGTTTCAAAGTATTTTGGCCAAAACACACACACACACACACACACACACAAATGATTTTCAGCTTGGAAGACTCGTTTTACGAGGCATTTCGGGTGCACACTAACGTCCTTCCCGGCGTGTAACATGACCTCCGAACCTAAATCTCTGATCTCGGGCTTTTTTCAAAGTTTTGGCCCTCAAAATTAAAATGGCGTGGCGACTCCGTTTCGTTGATTTTTTCAAATAAAAAAATGGGAAAATTTTCGATACATTCACACATCATCACACCTAAGTAAACCCTGTCTCTGTGGGATCGACCCGTACTTGCACCCGCTATATTACAATAGCCCGTGCGCTTGCGGAATTAAATAAACCGTTAGGTTTCGACCGAACAGCTGCCTCTATCTACTCGATAGTGACGTAAGCTTTAGCTTCCTATGGTGACAACCTCCATTAATTGTCAATTAGGTGACTCCTCCATGAATCGTCAAAACCTCAAGAATCCTAGACATCGTTCCTAACTATCCAGTGATGCTTGAACTACGACCAAGGTTTGATTCCTCCGGGATACGTAGGTAGCCTTTCATGAAGGTCCAGCCATCCGACCACATTGGTCACCTTTTTTCTTTCCCCATTCCTCAATGGTGCGTAAGCTTTTCATAAAAAGTCCAACTTTATGACCACATTGGTCACCCCCCCTTTTTTATGTGGTACATTCCTAGCAGGATTGACCGTTTGACCTCTTTGGTCACCCAAATCCACACTCCTCTGGGTGTCTCTGATGGCCTTCGCCATCTCAAAAAATCGCCCCAGCCCAACGGCGTAGACCATGCCCTTAGGTGAATGTATTTGCTCCTGGCTGCCCGGCAAGATCTGCCATAGCCTACCAATCACCTCCAGAGAACCTCGGGTGTGCAATCCCTGCAGGTAAACATAGCACAGGTATAAATATCTCATGCTGTTTCTTGAAATCATCCCCAGCAGAAAATAGGTCAAAATCTATCAATGAAGAGCATGCATTTGGCATCACATTTCCTAGTTCAATCCATGTTCACATGCAAATTCGTGTTAACTCATTGCAGTCTGGAAAATCCAGTTCCAATCAATTTCACCCAAATCAAAATTTTTTTAAACCTAGCAAGGGTTACTTACCACATCTTTCTTCCCGACATCCGAGGTATGTTCATCAAGTTGTGGGTAGAAATCCCCTCTTTGAGCTTCCGGAATGAATGGCCTTTGATTCCTCTGAACCCCCTTCCGTCGAGTAGCTAACTCAGCGTGTTGTGGAGCTCTCTTGGTAGGACGCAGTCTGGGAGGCATTTCCCCGGCTGAATCGGACTCAAAATGCTTGATTTCTCTCGATTCCTCTCAATTTCCTTCTGATGGCTACTCTCTCTCTCTTCCCGTTTTCGTCTCCCTCTCAATTTCAATTTTAATTGAGTTTCAAAATGACGACTGTGCAAATTTTAAAGAATCTGTCCACCTGGCCTCTTATGTCGTGCGACATACTAAGCCCTTGTGGCTGGTTTTTACAATTTTGTCCCTGAAGGCTCAATCTTACAATTTTGTCCCCCATAGGCCTGTTTTACCCTTTGTGCCCCTGGTATTTCCAATCATTTTCAATCCAGTTTTCCCTCCAGTGCCCCCGTGGCCTATTTTACAAATTTACCCCTGTGGCTCATTTTATTTGACCTTGGCATTTTCAATCCTACTTTCAAATAATTAAATCATCGGGTACGTCCCGTTGCTTTACAAAAATTATCGGGTCCTTCCTACTCTTTTATGAAAAATTATCGGGTACGTCCCGTTGCTTTACAAAAATTATCGGGTCCTTCCCACCTTCCTTTACAAAAATTATCGGGTTCTTCCCATTTCTTTACAAAAAATTATCGGGTACGTCCCACTTTGCTTTACAAAAACTATCGGGTCCTTCCCACTCTTTTATGAAAAATTATCGCGTACGTCCCACTTTCTTTACAAAAATTATCGGGTACGTCCCACTTTCTTTACCAAAAATTATCGGGTACGTCCCACTTTCTTTACGAAAATTATCGGGTACGTCCCACTTTCTTTACAAAAGTTATCGGGTACGTCCCATTTTCTTTACCAAAAGTTATCGGGTACGTCCCACTTTCTTTACCAAAATTATCGGGTACGTCCCACTTTCTTTACCAAAAATTATCGGGTACGTCCCACTTTCTTTACAAAAATTATCGAGTCCTTCCTACTTCTTTACAAAATCCATTCTCTCTTGCGATCTCCGTTATTCCCGAATGAAGGAATAACATTTCGCTCTCTCGCGATCTCCGTTATTCCAAGACGAAGGAATAACATTTCGCTTTTCGCTCTCCCGCGATCTCCGTTATTCCAAGACGAAGGAATAACATTTCGCTCCCTCGCGATCTCCGTTATTCCAAGACGAAGGAATAACATTTCGCTCTCCCGCGATCTCCGTTATTCCAAGACGAAGGAATAACATTTCGCTCTCTCGCGATCTCCGTTATTCCAAGACGAAGGAATAACATTTCGCTCCCTCGCGATCTCCGTTATTCCAGGATGAATGAATAACATTTCGCTCTCTCGCGATCTCCGTTATTCCAAGACGAAGGAATAACATTTCGCTCTCTCGCGATCTCCGTTATTCCAGGACGAAGGAATAACATTTCGCTCCCTCGCGATCTCCGTTGTTCCAGAATGAAGGAATAACATTTCGCTCTCGCGATCTCCGTTGTTCCAGAATGAAGGAATAACATTTCGCTCTCTTTCGATCTCCGTTATTCCAAGATGAAGGAATAACATTTCGACTCAGTAAAAGTTTTGAACTACGACCAAGGCTTGATTTTTCCGGGATACGTAGGTAGCCTTTCATAAAAGGTCCAGCCATTCGACCGCAGTGGTCACCCTCTTTGTCATTCATCACTCCTCAGTGGTGAAGTAGCCCCTCATAAAGGTCCCGATATCCGACCACATCGGTCACCTCTAGCACATCCCCAGTAGGATCAATCGCCTGACCTCCTAGGTCACTTTCTCTTCTATTTCCCCGGCAAGAGACCAGCTTCTCTCCGCTATTCCCCTGCAGATCTTTTCTGAACTACGGCCTGGCTTGATTCCCACTCGGGATATGTAGGTAGCCTTCCAGAGGTTCAGCCACTCGACCACCTTGGTCACCCAATCCGTCTCGGCATTTGCCAGATCGGATCATTTTCTATCGACAACCCCACTCGCCCTGCAAGTGACGTTGCCGAGGGGCTTCTGTAAGTACCCAAATCTGGCTCATGCCTTCCGGATAAGTTTCCCGGTAATTCCCCGGACTTTCCTAGAGTTTTGGAGCAATTTCGGAACTGTTCCAAAACACATAAGGGCTGAAGGGACTGCTTGGAGATTAAGAAACACGTTTTTCTTAATACCAAAAACCTTTTAGAATTGCCACCTTGCATGATTCTAGAAACATGCTGAGTCACACAGGATAATGCCGCACGGCTGCATTAGCCAAGGACCTCTAGCCGCACGGCCTCATTAGTCTTATCCAGACTGCCTATAAATAGAGCCCTCCTCTTCCCATTTTACATACGAAAAACACACACAATACACCATACTCGGCTCCAAAACTCTCCCAAAACATCTTTGCAAGATCAAGAGGTTGAAGAAAGCCAAGAAGCCACCTCCCTCCTCCTTGAAGCCTCCAAAGTTGGTCCTTCCACCAAGCAAGACCCAAAGAAGAAGAGGTCACCACCATTGGTAACCTCCCACTCCCTTACCTTGCATTATACTTGCTCTATGTGATTTAATTGCTCATTGCATTCATATATTGTCATTATCTTGCTTGGGACTTGGCACATATCATTAAAGATCCTATCTTTATCATATTCCCATCCCCCTTTTGCATCGTTTGCATGAAATAAGCATCACTTGCTATTAAAAATGTAATCTTTATATTCAAAGGTGCATTCTTTGCACCTAAAAATTCCTTTTTTACATAAAAATATTATCTTTATGTATCCTTTGCTCATAAAAATGCAATTTTTACATTCAAAATGCATCCTTTGCATATAAAAATCCTATCTTGCACCCTTTGCATCTAAAACCCATCTTTATGCATCCTTTGCATCAAAGATCATCTTTTTATCATTCAATTAGCATCTTTTGCATATTAAATACTATTTTCCATCATAAAAATGCATCCTTTGCATAAAAATTATGTCTTTATATAAAAATGCATCCTTTGCAACCCAAAAATGTCATCTTTTCACTAAAAATGTCATTTTTACATGCATTCCCCCATGTCCCCATTAGCAACCTTCGGAACGGACCGGTGTAAAGATCCTATCTTTACATCGTTTCTTCCATTAAAGGTGCCACAATCTCTTTAGAAAGGGATAAACCTTGAACCTATATCTCCGATTATCACTTAAGACGAGCATGAAGCATCTATATAAGCTCAATCGTCTTAAGGCGTAGGATTGATGGGCTAAGGTAACTCCTTTCCTAAAGAACCTCATTTTGGACTATAAAAGAGAGTCTTTCTCTCTATCACGCAAAGTCCCAAGGTTAAAAAGCGATGATCACAAGTCCAAGATGAGGACGGGATCAAAATCCCGAATACATAAAATCCAAGAAATCCCGAGCGACAACCAACAAATGGTTTGTACGTCCGGAAGACAACTTGGGACATTCCCCCCTCTTTTCAAACACATGCACACAAGAAAGCACGCAAGCAAGCAAGATAAACGGAATCTAGGGAGACTTGCTACGGCAAGGCACCTTGGGTGAACGACGATCCGTTCTTCCCAAGGGGTAACTTAACCTCCGAACCCATAAAAAACCTTTTTTTCAAAGTTTTGAGGAAATCAAAATGGCGTGGCGACTCCGTTTTTCAAATTAAACCGGATGTTTTCAAACTCGCGTGAATCCAACAAAAAACTAAATTTGGGCACACATTCACAAGTGAGGAGATCATGTGTCCTTGAAGGTTTCGCCAAACAAGGGAGTTATGAGGTTTGGTATTCGCGGGAAATTAAGCTCGAGATATGTGGGACCGTTGGATATTTTGGAGCGAGTGGGGTTGGTGGCTTACAAGTTAGCTTTACCACCTGTACTTGCTGGAGTGCATAATGTGTTTCATGTCTCGATGTTGAGGAAGTATATATCCGACCCGAGCCATGTGATTGAGTATAGACAACTGAGATTTCGTGTCGATTTGAGTTATGATGAGCAACTTGTGAAAGTTGTAGATTGGAAAGATCAAGTATTGATGAAGTGAGAAATTCCTTATGTGAAAGTGTAATGGAGCAACCACACGGAAAGAGAAGCAATGTGGGAGCTCGAGAGTGAGATGCGAGAGTCGTATCCCACCCTATTTTCTGATTGAGTGTGTTTAGTTTGGAGGACCAAACCCTTTTAAGGGGGGTAATAATGTAATAACCCGAACCTACCTAATTATTTTATTAATTAATTTGGTCCTTTTCAATTAACAAAACGTCCATCACTTCAAATCCGCCATTCAAACTCATTTTCAAACAAGTAACATGTAAGACACGCACACACGCATAATTTTTGAGGAAGGTAGAAAGACTCGTCAAATATGAGGCGTTTCGGGTGAGCTCCATTTTTTCTCTTCCCGAGGCGTAACGTGACCTCTGAACCTAAAAATCTCTTTAGCCTTTTTCAAAGTTTTGGCTTATAATAAAAATGGCGTGGCGACTCTCCTTTTTTGAAAACCCCATTAGTGGCCTGTTCCTCGTGATTTCAAAACCAAATAATCCGGGCGACGCGTCCCCTTTCCAAATTCGGGTAATTTCAGGGCGATCAACATTATATAACATTATAATTATAGATTAGATTAAGCATATCTATAATATAATAATGAGATATTAGAACTGACGTCTAGCAATATCAAACATTAATATATAATGTTAGATTAATATTGGTACTCTGACACATTGCTACATGTGATATTTCCTAACATTTGGACATGCAAATGTGATAAAAAAAAAAAAAAAGGATTGTTTTAAATATCTTTAGGAAAGAGGCTCATTTCAGACAATAATCAAAATAAGAGGGAGGAAAGTGAGATATAACTATTTTTCTTTTTTTAAAGATTTAATTATTTTTTATAACATATGATAAGACCATGTCTTAACCAATTTATATAACTAAATATTTTTTGTCCAAAATGAGATGAGCGCTTGCTAAGCAAGCAAATGAGCCCTAACGCTTGACAGAAGGGGCTGAACAGTATAAATCGAGATACGATCATGGGCTTATCCGGGTAAGGCCCAAGTGGATTGGGCCCTAAACATAATCCATCAAGTATCAGATATGAGGGAAGACATGGTCTCCCTCGTACCAAATCACCTCGACATTCTCTAGGCCGACCAAGGCTCAGCAGGAGAAATGAGCAAGGCCCAAGTCAAGTACCGAGGAGAACCTCCCTCCAAGGCCGAGATGATCTCCCTTAATGATGAGGAGGCCTCATCGGCTATCAAAACCATCATGACTAGCTCTCCAGCTATCTCGTATTCCTTCCCCGGCTCATCGTAAGTCGGTCAGGCTACGTATGACGAGGAAGGGGCCATCTCGGCCTTCGTGCAGAGTTTGAACAGTCCTATTCAAAATAGGAGATTGACCAGTTACAATCCTCCTAGGATTGTAACTACCTCACTTACCAAATTCAGGTCCAACAAGGATTCCTCAACGGATATAATCCTCTTAGGATTCATATCTTATCTCTTAACAGTCCAATTCAACATGGATTCTACATTGCTAAACCTAAAATATAAGCCACAATTCACATATTTTTGTACGTTATCTTTTGACTCTAAACTCTTGTCAATTGATTTCTCTCTTTCACAAGCAAATACTTACTCTCACGTCGGAGGGCCTTCGCCGGAGAAGCCCCGGCTTAGTTTATGTGATTTGTTTCTTTTTCAGGCTATTCAATCATCAGAGTACAACCAACCACTGAATTTGGGTTGATTTGATCTTTTTGGCAGCATCAGTTTGATTCCATTGCCGGAAAAGGATTCAAACACCCATTGAATAGCCTAGAAATCCGTCCGCCTGAAGTCTTATTTACAGCCGGAAAATTCTTATTTTTGCCGGAAATTGCAAGTTTCGCCTGGAAACTGTGTTCGCTTGGAAACTTTGTTTTGGCCGGAAGAAATTTGGTTTTAGCCAGAAAACGTTTTGATCAACAACGTCATTCGCCTGGAAAATTTGTCGGCCGGAAAATTATTATTTTTCCGAAATTCGTTGGCCTGAAAATGCTGTTCCCTTGGAATTTTGGACCAATTGGAAATTGTGATTCATCTTAGAGTTCTATTTTTGTAAGAATCCTGGTCTATTTGCTATCTTGAATCCTAATGGAAGACGGGAATACCATCAGCGTTACTAACGAGGAGCAAAGAACCCTCGTCGAAGAAAACCCTTAACGGGACGGCTGGAGTGCTTCCTCCTCCTCCTCCTCAGATTGAAGGTCCACATCCCCTCGACATGACTCTCCGATCTCGAACCCATCCAGTTGCCGAGGTAGCTATTAACAACCCTCCTCATCCTCATCATCCACGCAGAAGGCGAACTACGAGCAGGCAGACGACGAGGAATGCTGACACAGGACAGGACGAGCTGAGAGCACCCAGCTCGTTGACCGACGTACACTCTTGCACCAACAGATGGAGACTTCGCAACGTGTTTATGAAACTCAAAATGCTTTATTGCAATTGGATCCCAAAAACTCAATGGCCGAGTTCATCAGGCCTTCTGTAAGTACGCCAATCCAATTCGCGACCCTTTTTAGGTGCATTTTAATGTGATAAAATTGCACTAAGGGGCATTTTGGTAAATTCTCGATCCGTTCCGAGACTTCCGGAAACATTTCATAAGTTTCTCGCGAAGGAAGTATTTTTTAGTATTTTTCCCGGACAAAAGGACCTACAGGGAATAAAACCTTTTTGGACCATTTGGGTATTTTCCCTGAATGTTCCAAAAACTGGTTTTGACGCCAAAAGCGGTTGTGACACCTTGTGTCACGCGACAAGTCGAGGCTTGGAAAGTGGTTACATAAAGTCGTGCGACACAAGGTGACCACTAACTGCAGCCTATAAATAAGACCCTTCCCCTCTTAGAAATGGATCCCAAATTTGACATACTGTTACTCTGCAGAAATTGCAACGTAACACACACACTAAACACACACCTCTCTCTCTCCTACCCCTAACCTACTTCCAATTCCCTCCAATTCAACCCACTTCCTTCATCACCTCTTAGATCCACCTTATACCAATCCTCTCAAGGTTTCCAGAACCAGAAGCTGCTGTTGAAGGGTTCTGTATCTAACTTGATACAGAATTCGTGGAATCAACAAGGGTAACACTCTCAATCCCCTTTTCTCTCTCTCTCTCTCCTACCTTGATAATTGGATAATTCCATTATTTTCCCTCCCTTGGATTCAGTAATCAGACTCCATCCGTCTAGATTACTGAATCCCAATCGCAATCTCTCTGTTTAACTTGGTTGATCTGAATAATTGGGTGTTCATTGTTGAATATTTGTGAGATTGTTGTTTAGATCCCAAGGGAGTGTGGATCTCTCCATATCCACGCTCCCGGGGTTGAATTGTTGTTAATTCTATATTTCGAAGCTAATCTGTTTGATCAATTGGATCTGTGTTGGTTATTGTTGCTATTGTGTTCAAGTTTGTAAGTTCCTGCAGATGGACATTGTGTGTCACGCGACACATTGTGACTGGTTAGATCCTGTGTCACGCGACACATCTGGCCAGGCACGTCCAGTGTCACGCGACACACTGTGTCTGTTTGCAGGAACCCTTTCCCTTTGTAATCTGTTCTGATTTGTTGCAGTGGGGATGTGGCCTCCCTGAATAATTGGTTCACAAGTTGTAAGTCTCTTTCCAAATCAATAAAATTCATGTTTACTACACTTGTTCATTATCAATGATTGCACACACTTATGGATTGCTTGGATGTTTGATTAGAAAGACTCGTCTACGGACGAGGCGTGTTGGGTGAACTCTCGGTTCTTCCCAACACGTAACCTAACCCCCGAACCCGTTCTCTTTCAAAGGTTTTTCAAAGTGTACCTCTAAAACATGGCGTGGCGACTCCTTTTTCTTTTTCATCATTGGAAAACCAAAATTTCGCGGGCGAGCGCACATTCAGTGGCGACTCCGCTGGGGACATCACTTTGAAAACCTGTTTTTTCAAAATTTAATGGGTCAAGCTTTCATTCAATTGAACATCCAACATGTCCATCTTTGTGTGCATCTTTGATAATCTTTTGTAGTACATGCATTTTGTTGTATTTGGAGACTTGTGAGCCTTGTATATACTTTGTGGCCATTCTGTTGTGCTTTGGTTATTGTGCTTGTCCCTTGCCATGGAGAGGCAGGGGCTGATTTGATCTTTGCAGGGTTCTGGTTCAGTGATCACCCTAGTCGTGCGACATCTCTGTCCCATGCTGTCCTGTGTCACGCGACAGGAATGGTCACTGAACAGGTTTGAGGGCAGTCCCTTGAATCGAAAAATATGGCTTATTTGATTGTTGTTCCCCTTTTCCTGTGTGAGAGTGTGTGTTTTTTTCTTTCCTTTTCTCTTTTCTTAATAAAAAAAATAATGAAAATAATTTTTTTTTTCATAAATAAAATAATATAGTCATCCGCACACTACTACCACATAGATTTAGAGCCCTAGGGTGCGCGATTGACGGCATCGCGGACAGTGATGTATGTCGCCTACGCTTGAGCGCCCAATATCAAACCTATCCCCCTAGTGCGTTATAGGTGGCGCCACACTTAAACCTTATCCACGGTTGGTTTTTGATACAACGTTTTTTATCACACCAAAATGAATTGTTTTTGAAACTTACCATAGGTCCTTATACCTTCCCCAAAACCTCGCATCTTGTGGGCATGTTGCCAATGCAACATGATTTCACGTGGGGACATGTCACTCCCGTGGCGTGTTCTAACGAGAGATCATGCTGCATTGTCAACGTGCACCGACGAGAGGTCATGCCGGATTTTTCTTTGAATTTCTTCAAGAATACCCGTTATGCTGCCCAAATTTCCCCAGAAATTTGGACAACCTCTCCGTCCCATACGGTGTTAGGTTCTGGTTAGGTATCATTACCTATTATGGATTTTAATGTAAAGCATTTAATGTGATTTGAATGTTGCGTCCCTAGGTTTCCCCAAGGTGTAGTTAGTATAAATAAAGGCTTCTCCTTTCCCAACCGTACTTAGGATTTAAGACACTGATTTATACTTGAAGATAAATAAAATTGTTTGTGCGAGTCTGTCCCTCGTTTCCTTTCCCTCTCCCGTATTTTCCTTAAAGTCTTCTCCCTCCACTACCTAATAAACCCGTATCTACCCTCTGTAGCGGTGACAAGTTGGGTGCATGCTCTGATATCCGGTGTTCATTGAGTTCTTATCTCCCAAGCAGTTCTCGTGAAGCTCTCATCTGTTCTGTTGCTCAAAGATGTCTGGTGCAAAAGACATGCCATCCGCTCAGTCTGGAATTCCTCTCACTTCGGGCTAGTTGGACATGAATGATTTGTCAGTGACAGAATTGCGAGCTGCTCTTGAGGCTACCATGGTCCATGAGTGCAAAGCCCAATTGCTTGCCCAAGTTGCCAAAGCCCGAGAAGAAGAAATGCACGCTAGATTTGTAGAGGCGATGCGTATCCGAGGAGTCACAATAATTCGGCATGAGGATGGGTCATACGAAGAAATCAACGGTGTTAGCAGTGTTGATCATGGGAATGGAAGTGTAATGAAATGGGTGAATGAGGATAAGCATGATAAAATTCTCTCCCTGGCACCCCAAGCGGCCCAAACTCAGATTAAAGATGGACAACCAATCATTGAGGCTTTCAGTTTTCCTAATCAATTTGAGTTGAAGAGCCAGTATCAGCAGAATTCCCAAGGACCATATCATTATGTGAGCAGTTATTCCAATCAGAAGGGATCGCT
This sequence comes from Adenophora triphylla var. japonica, assembly GCA_022495995.1. Taxonomy (NCBI): domain Eukaryota; kingdom Viridiplantae; phylum Streptophyta; class Magnoliopsida; order Asterales; family Campanulaceae; genus Adenophora; species Adenophora triphylla. Next base: position 21,838 of record JAFEMH010005424.1, read on the forward strand.
ACTATTCCACCCTGACCAGGCTCCTCTTCAAGAGAGTATTCCCCAACCACCAATGAATCCCTGTGGCTTCAACTTATCACCTCCGCAAGATCAGCATTCGGGACCAGCCTCATATGTAACTGTGAATCAGATGTCTTTCATTCCTGCTATGAATCCTATCTAGCAAGGGACGACAATACCTGAGTCTCCTCCAAAGACAGCTCAAATGGAAAGGAAGAAAGCATACTGGGGAAAGGTGGGAATGCCCATGAATCAATTCCTCAAGGTTTTGGTGAGCGGAGGATTGGTTCAGCCACTAGTCAATTATAGCCCTCCTCATCACAACAGAAACTTGGATCCAAGCAAATATTGTGACTATCACCAATATTCGGAACACACCACTTGTGGATGCAGACAATTGAGGGTGATCATCCAGGAACTCATTGATAAAGGGAAGATCGAAATGGGCTCCCATGAAGAAAGCAACATCTGAAATCGCAGTCAGTTTCCACCGCGCAAGCAGCGAGAATTTGATGACCTTGGGATAACAACTGAGGAAGCGTTTAACGGATTGATGCGAAGGGGAATGATAAAGCCGCTTGATAACTACCATCCCCTCAAACCCAATCCGAGTCTGTATCGCAGCAAGTAATGTTACTATCATCAGTACCCTGGTCACGTCACCAACGACTGTGTTCCTCTGAAGTTGTTGATTCAAAGGTTGGTTGATGAAGGTAGGATTGAGAAAGCTCCTCCCAAGATGGTTACCGTTCCTCTTCCGCCATTCCAAGGGTATCCCATGTGAAGAAATCAGTCAGTCAGTCATTGTAGGGTCTAGATTTGTTTCATTTTGATGGTGAAATGTTCTTTTGTGATGTGAGGCCGCTAGGTTCATGTTATGATTCTTTTATTGCAATAATAAAATATTTGTTTCTATTCTTGCTAGACTCGAGACATCACTTGCACACCCACGTTACATTTTATTGAAATGGTTTTATTCTACATGATCACTTGTGCTGGTCAATTACTAATGCATTGAAATGATTAATATTTAAATTGATCGGAGTGAGAAAATTAACTGATATCTTTCTCAAATTGGGGCTCACCAACTCCCCATCTCGCATCTCCTATGCTCACGTATCTTCCCTCGCTCTCACCATCTCGATAAATTCGCATGAATCTTCCCCAGTGAGCTCAAGCAAGCAATGAAGGCACAATCTCGTTCGAATCATCCGGTAGGGACTGCAGTTGAAACCTTTCACCCATAGGAAAGCCATTACCTCACCCTCACTAAACAATACCCTTTCATTTCAATATCGGCACATTTTGAAACCCGTCTAACCATCTCCAGAAGAAGAGGGACTATCCCTGAGATTCCCGTGATTCAAAAGAAGATTGACCGTCTCCAAGCTCAAGAACGACAGAAAGCAATGATCTATCCTGGGGACTAGATGAATTTCTCTCGAAAAAAAAATAGATACAAAAAAAAAAGAAGAAAAAAAAGGGGAGAATATAAAAAAAGGAGGGGAAAAGAAAGAGAGCCAAGTCCCTAGAAATTCTCTCGAAAGCAAAAAATCAAAGGATTCGGTCATTACTCAAGAGGAGTCTTAGAGTGAATATAGAAACAACTCGGATGTCCCTCACCATTACCTCTAACCAATCCCAAGCCGTCTTATCGATTTTAGAGGACATTCCCATTACCATTACCCTTGCCTTTGGCCAAGATTGATCTCTCATTCTTAGAGGCAATGAAGATGCAATCACAAACTCCCTTACCTTAGAAATCCCAAACACATCCCTGCAAGCCAACCTCTCATCTTTAGAGGTCCAACCAGCAAAAAGCCCAACCGACCTCTCATCTTAAGAGGTCATTATATTCCAAATCACCCAAGGGCCGATCGAAACCCCAAAACTCAGTCGCAGTTCCTACCGGATAGCAGTTTCAGGCCATCAAGCGAGGATTGTGCAAATTCCATCCGTTCATTCGACGTCTTATGTAAGCATATTTCATTTCTCCTCCACAAAACACCTCCCGTGAATGTCCCACTGGGACTTCACATCCGTATCCCTCATCGATACTCCAGAGAGATGTGTGCGTCAATTCTCTAGATCTCAAGAGATCCGATCTCCTCAAGGGCCATCCCCATACAAAGATCCAATTTCCATCATTCAGAGTTTTGATTCTCGATATCAGTTGGTTTTCTCCCCCGGATTAATTGGAATATTTTTTCATATCGGCTTTTGTAATTGAATAACCCGAACATCAACAAAGGATTTTAAGCAGCCTTGTGATCATCGTGAGTAAGACAAGTTTTCAAGTGTCTCGGCAAGTCTTCTTCTCTACATTTTTAGGGATATAGAGCTAAACACTGTATTTCTGTCAAGCAGAGGCTTCCATACACCTCTCCACACCTTGTGATGCTTGTACTCTTCCAAAAGAGTTAAACCCAAAAGCGAGAGTGTCATACGCGAATTTCGGGAGTCATTCCCACCTTTTGAAAAACGTGCCCCTGCACATAAGCATTCCTAAGTCTTGTTCGCCGACTGACTGACTGAAGCGTGAAGAACGATCTTCTCCTAGGTTACATGACGTGTTGTTTGCAATGAAACTATTTGCCAGACTGGGGCTTGAGAAAGGAAAGGAAAACCGATGTGTACGTATGCGTAAATACCGGGGCTTGATTTATAATATCGATCCTTGGGATTGGATTTGTTACTCAAGGCCTACATTATGTTGGGACTGATGGATTTCTTACTCTAAGCAAAAAGGGATAGATCTTGAGGCAATGTGGAAGTTTGGTTTGGAAGAACTGTCAGCATGACTTGTTGTGTCACGCGACAGGATGTGCACATGCTGTCCTAAGTCGTGCGACACCATAAGTCCAACACTGCACATCGAGAAGACGCACTGTTTCGCACTGTGGTGAAATTACCGGGATTTCGCGCGGCGCGCGCAGCGGTTGTCTTTCGCGGAGGGTTGGTGTCTGAGACCTCGCTTCATGGGAAGGAAAAAAATGAGGAGTCGCCACGCGGTTTTTGTATTTTGAGCCCAAACGTCGAGAAACGGCTTTTGTGAAAATGGTGTCGTTTTTATTGGTAGCAAAAACTTAGGAAAATGCTTTGAAAACGGGGGTCATTTTTATTGGTAGCAAAAACGAGTAAAAAGCTTTTTAGTACCAGAGATTGTTAGGTTCGGAGGTCACGTTACGTTTCGGGAAGAGTATATTGAGATCACCTGAAATGCCTCGTATGACGAGTCTTTCTACCTTTCTCGAAATCATGTGTGTGTGTGTGTGTGTTTTGAAAAGGGGGCTTGAATGACAAGCTTAATCTTGGTTTGAATGTCAAACGTTGATTAGGTGATCTTTTGAAAAAGCGATCGTTTGAATGACAAACGTCGGTTTTGAGACGAAAATGAGCGTTTGCGTGGCAAACGTCGATTTGAGTTAGAAAAGGAGTTCGAATGACGAACTTTTGGTTTTGAACCGGGCGATTCATTATTAACGATTTTTACGGGAAAAATGCGTAGTAAATGATTTTGAATGTCAAATAGCGGCTTTTAGTTTGAAAGATGAGCGTTCGGATGCCAAACGTCATTTCGCGCGTTTTGAAAGAGAATTCGAAGGACGAACTCCGGTTTTGAACCGGGCATTACATTGTTAACGATTTTTACGGGAAAAATGCGTATTAAATGACATGCAATCAATGAATCGGGTTGCGACTCGGACTTTGAAAGATAAATACTATCACGATCAAAACGGGTCAGACTTTGTAAATGACAGTATTTAAAGCAGTATCAACGGAATCAAACGATCCGAAATCGTAAATGACGATCGACGAGCCAAACGGCTCGGAATTGTAAATGACGATCAACGAGCCAAAATGGCTCGGAATTGTAAATGACAGAAAATAAATGACGATCAACGGATCGATCGATCCGGAATGGTAAATGACAGAAAATGTAAACGGAACGGGGTCGGAACGCCGTTTTAACCCGTGATTACTTCTCTTACGGAAAGAGAAGAGGATCGAGGGGCTAAAACGTATCGGACCCCGTTAGACGGAGGCGTCTACATTTCAGTAACGGTGTTCGAAACGGTTATAGCGACTGGCGCGTAAATCGAGACGAAACGAGAGATTAGAGAGAGGGAGTTATACCTATGGCTAGGGTCGACTCCTTTGGCTCGGAAGGTGTGTACGGGACACGGAAAGAGGTTTGAAACGGTGTTTCGTAGTGGTGAGGGACGTATTTGATCGAAATACGGAGGTTTCACGCGAATCGAGGCAAAACGGGAGCTCGGGAGGGGTGAAACTGGTTTGTGCCGTGGGCTGTGGTGAAATTTTGGGGTAAAATGTTGTTATCAAATGGCTTTGACAGCCCTCCTATTTATTGTTGACAGTGGGAGTAGCGAGAATTTGATTGCACGTGACAATTCAACTACGATATTTATTTGGAAAGAAAAAGTATCAATATTAATTTTATTAGAACATGCTAATTGCTACTTACAGTATTATTTTGGGACTCTAACAATGCCAACTCGTTATTTCTTGCACATAAAGAATTTGTATACTTATTCAATCAGGATTCTTAAGTTATACTTGCTATTTTCGGACTCTATCTTATTAATCCACAATCTCCTTCTCCTTACTTTGATTCCTAATTCAACACCTCATTCTGTATTATAGATTCATTCAATGATCAATGTTCTTGCTTTTTTATAAAGTTCACCCGCTCCATTGATTTTCTAACTCATAAGTAGTTTAGTTGCACATTTGAAAGAAATAAAGTAGATGACGAAATCAAAGGAGGATGATAAAGTAGTCGAATGTACGTATTGGAATGAGGAGGAGAAAGTTGCTATAGAGGTTTTAAGTGCTAGATTTGACCGCGAAAATTTGAAAGAATTAGAGCTATTGAAGAAACATCATTCTAGCATTTATGAACACACTCTAAAAACACATGGAGGGAAGAGAAAGCTCAAGGGACCGGAGGAAAGCTTCCACGTGTGCCACATCATTAAACGAGTGGCACACGGGTAATTTCAACTAATTTGCCAAGGCCACAAGATCTGGTGGTAAATTTTCAAAAATGCACGTATTTGATGTTTGTTTTCATTAGAATGTTTGTTTTCATATTAGGATAAAAGATGATTTGATAATTCTCCCTTATTAATAATATATGATTTGTTAATCTGACTTTATTATTAGAGTCAATTCCTATTTAGTTAAGAGTTAGTAGTGGATTGGTATTGCTATTGCTATCTTTATTCCTTCGTAATTAAATTCATGTGTTCGAAATATTAGAGGGTTCGGTTAAAAATTATATTACTAGAGAGTTAATATTGGTAAAAAACAATTAATATAACTAGGAAGGTTGTGTGGAGCTTTAATTTAATACAGAGAAGACGAAATTGCTCAAATTAGACGGGTCAAAGGAGAATCGGGTCCGAGGTAACTTTAACGAGTAAGTGGCTTATTTTTTTCTAAGTTGAATTAATTTACTCTCTCCGTCACAAATTGAATGATGAAGTTGCATTTAATTTTTTTTTTTATTAAGAACAAATTTTGACAGAATTTGACCATTCATTTTTTACAAAGAGAATAATTATAAAGTGATGTCTTCCATGCTTGTAATGCTTGTATATATATAATAAAAATAAAATTATTTTTCAATGTATTATGATTTGATTGATATTTGATCAAGTATTTATATGATTCAATTATGCTCATGTAATTTTGGCTATGCTTAATTGTTGAAAGTCAAGTTTGTATTCTTCCTTTAAATGGGCTTCTGGTTAACTACGCCGGGTGGACTGAGTTTTTATTTTCAAGCATAACTAAGGAAAAAATTTGTTGCAATTTGATCATTGTATAAACTAGTAAATCACCTCCTTTTAAAACGTTGACAATTCAACTACGATATTTATTTGGAAAGAAAAAGTATCAATATTAATTTTATTAGAACATGCTAATTGCTACTTACAGTATTATTTTGGGACTCTAACAATGCCAACTCGTTATTTCTTGCACATAAAGAATTTGTATACTTATTCAATCAGGATTCTTAAGTTATACTTGCTATTTTCGGACTCTATCTTATTAATCCACAATCTCCTTCTCCTTACTTTGATTCCTAATTCAACACCTCATTCTGTATTATAGATTCATTCAATGATCAATGTTCTTGCTTTTTATAAAGTTCACCCGCTCCATTGATTTTCTAACTCATAAGTAGTTTAGTTGCACATTTGAAAGAAATAAAGTAGATGACGAAATCAAAGGAGGATGATAAAGTAGTCGAATGTACGTATTGGAATGAGGAGGAGAAAGTTGCTATAGAGGTTTTAAGTGCTAGATTTGACCGCGAAAATTTGAAAGAATTAGAGCTATTGAAGAAACATCATTCTAGCATTTATGAACACACTCTAAAAACACATGGAGGGAAGAGAAAGCTCAAGGGACCGGAGGAAAGCTTCCACGTGTGCCACATCATTAAACGAGTGGCACACGGGTAATTTCAACTAATTTGCCAAGGCCACAAGATCTCGGTGGTAAATTTTCAAAAATGCACGTATTTGATGTTTGTTTTCATTAGAATGTTTGTTTTCATATTAGGATAAAAGATGATTTGATAATTCTCCCTTATTAATAATATATGATTTGTTAATCTGACTTTATTATTAGAGTCAATTCCTATTTAGTTAAGAGTTAGTAGTGGATTGGTATTGCTATTGCTATCTTTATTCCTTCGTAATTAAATTCATGTGTTCGAAATATTAGAGGGTTCGGTTAAAAATTATATTACTAGAGAGTTAATATTGGTAAAAAACAATTAATATAACTAGGAAGGTTGTGTGGAGCTTTAATTTAATACGAGAAGACGAAATTGCTCAAATTAGACGGGTCAAAGGAGAATCGGGTCCGAGGTAACTTTAACGAGTAAGTGGCTTATTTTTCTAAGTTGAATTAATTTACTCTCTCCGTCACAAATTGAATGATGAAGTTGCATTTAATTTTTTTTTTTATTAAGAACAAATTTTGACAGAATTTGACCATTCATTTTTTACAAAGAGAATAATTATAAAGTGATGTCTTCCATGCTTGTAATGCTTGTATATATATAATAAAAATAAAATTATTTTTCAATGTATTATGATTTGATTGATATTTGATCAAGTATTTATATGATTCAATTATGCTCATGTAATTTTGGCTATGCTTAATTGTTGAAAGTCAAGTTTGTATTCTTCCTTTAAATGGGCTTCTGGTTAACTACGCCGGGTGGACTGAGTTTTTATTTTCAAGCATAACTAAGGAAAAAATTTGTTGCAATTTGATCATTGTATAAACTAGTAAATCACCTCCTTTTAAAACGTTGACAATTCAACTACGATATTTATTTGGAAAGAAAAAGTATCAATATTAATTTTATTAGAACATGCTAATTGCTACTTACAGTATTATTTTGGGACTCTAACAATGCCAACTCGTTATTTCTTGCACATAAAGAATTTGTATACTTATTCAATCAGGATTCTTAAGTTATACTTGCTATTTTCGGACTCTATCTTATTAATCCACAATCTCCTTCTCCTTACTTTGATTCCTAATTCAACACCTCATTCTGTATTATAGATTCATTCAATGATCAATGTTCTTGCTTTTTTATAAAGTTCACCCGCTCCATTGATTTTCTAACTCATAAGTAGTTTAGTTGCACATTTGAAAGAAATAAAGTAGATGACGAAATCAAAGGAGGATGATAAAGTAGTCGAATGTACGTATTGGAATGAGGAGGAGAAAGTTGCTATAGAGGTTTTAAGTGCTAGATTTGACCGCGAAAATTTGAAAGAATTAGAGCTATTGAAGAAACATCATTCTAGCATTTATGAACACACTCTAAAAACACATGGAGGGAAGAGAAAGCTCAAGGGACCGGAGGAAAGCTTCCACGTGTGCCACATCATTAAACGAGTGGCACACGGGTAATTTCAACTAATTTGCCAAGGCCACAAGATCTGGTGGTAAATTTTCAAAAATGCACGTATTTGATGTTTGTTTTCATTAGAATGTTTGTTTTCATATTAGGATAAAAGATGATTTGATAATTCTCCCTTATTAATAATATATGATTTGTTAATCTGACTTTATTATTAGAGTCAATTCCTATTTAGTTAAGAGTTAGTAGTGGATTGGTATTGCTATTGCTATCTTTATTCCTTCAGAATTAAATTCATGTGTTCGAAATATTAGAGGGTTCGGTTAAAAATTATATTACTAGAGAGTTAATATTGGTAAAAAACAATTAATATAACTAGGAAGGTTGTGTGGAGCTTTAATTTAATACGAGAGAAGACGAAATTGCTCAAATTAGACGGGTCAAAGGAGAATCGGGTCCGAGGTAACTTTAACGAGTAAGTGGCTTATTTTTTTCTAAGTTGAATTAATTTACTCTCTCCGTCACAAATTGAATGATGAAGTTGCATTTAATTTTTTTTTTTATTAAGAACAAATTTTGACAGAATTTGACCATTCATTTTTTACAAAGAGAATAATTATAAAGTGATGTCTTCCATGCTTGTAATGCTTGTATATATATAATAAAAATAAAATTATTTTTCAATGTATTATGATTTGATTGATATTTGATCAAGTATTTATATGATTCAATTATGCTCATGTAATTTTGGCTATGCTTAATTGTTGAAAGTCAAGTTTGTATTCTTCCTTTAAATGGGCTTCTGGTTAACTACGCCGGGTGGACTGAGTTTTTATTTTCAAGCATAACTAAGGAAAAAATTTGTTGCAATTTGATCATTGTATAAACTAGTAAATCACCTCCTTTTAAAACGTTGACAATTCAACTACGATATTTATTTGGAAAGAAAAAGTATCAATATTAATTTTATTAGAACATGCTAATTGCTACTTACAGTATTATTTTGGGACTCTAACAATGCCAACTCGTTATTTCTTGCACATAAAGAATTTGTATACTTATTCAATCAGGATTCTTAAGTTATACTTGCTATTTTCGGACTCTATCTTATTAATCCACAATCTCCTTCTCCTTACTTTGATTCCTAATTCAACACCTCATTCTGTATTATAGATTCATTCAATGATCAATGTTCTTGCTTTTTTATAAAGTTCACCCGCTCCATTGATTTTCTAACTCATAAGTAGTTTAGTTGCACATTTGAAAGAAATAAAGTAGATGACGAAATCAAAGGAGGATGATAAAGTAGTCGAATGTACGTATTGGAATGAGGAGGAGAAAGTTGCTATAGAGGTTTTAAGTGCTAGATTTGACCGCGAAAATTTGAAAGAATTAGAGCTATTGAAGAAACATCATTCTAGCATTTATGAACACACTCTAAAAACACATGGAGGGAAGAGAAAGCTCAAGGGACCGGAGGAAAGCTTCCACGTGTGCCACATCATTAAACGAGTGGCACACGGGTAATTTCAACTAATTTGCCAAGGCCACAAGATCTGGTGGTAAATTTTCAAAAATGCACGTATTTGATGTTTGTTTTCATTAGAATGTTTGTTTTCATATTAGGATAAAAGATGATTTGATAATTCTCCCTTATTAATAATATATGATTTGTTAATCTGACTTTATTATTAGAGTCAATTCCTATTTAGTTAAGAGTTAGTAGTGGATTGGTATTGCTATTGCTATCTTTATTCCTTCAGAATTAAATTCATGTGTTCGAAATATTAGAGGGTTCGGTTAAAAATTATATTACTAGAGAGTTAATATTGGTAAAAAACAATTAATATAACTAGGAAGGTTGTGTGGAGCTTTAATTTAATACAGAGAAGACGAAATTGCTCAAATTAGACGGGTCAAAGGAGAATCGGGTCCGAGGTAACTTTAACGAGTAAGTGGCTTATTTTTTTCTAAGTTGAATTAATTTACTCTCTCCGTCACAAATTGAATGATGAAGTTGCATTTAAATTTTTTTTATTAAGAACAAATTTTGACAGAATTTGACCATTCATTTTTTACAAAGAGAATAATTATAAAGTGATGTCTTCCATGCTTATAATGCTTGTATATATATAATAAAAATAAAATTATTTTTCAATGTATTATGATTTGATTGATATTTGATCAAGTATTTATATGATTCAATTATGCTCATGTAATTTTGGCTATGCTTAATTGTTGAAAGTCAAATTTGTATTCTTCCTTTAAATGGGCTTCTGGTTAACTACGTCGGGTGGACTGAGTTTTTATTTTCAAGTATAACTAGGGAAAAAATTTGTTGCAATTTGATCATTGTATAAACTAGTAAATCACCTCCTTTTAAAACGTTGACAATTCAACTACGACATTTATTTGGAAAGAAAAAGTATCAATATTAATTTTATTAGAACATCTAATGGCTACTTACATTATTATTTTGGGACTCTAACAATGCCAACTCGTTATTTCTTGCACATAAAGAATTTGTATACATATTCAATCAGGATTCTTAAGTTATACTTGCTATTTTCGGACTCTATCTTATTAATCCACATTCTCCTTCTCCTTACTTTGATTCCTAATTCAACACCTCATTCTGTATTATAGATTCATTCAATGATCAATGTTCTTGCTTTTTTATAGAGTTCATCCGCTTCTAACTCATAAATAATTTAGTTGCACATTTGAAAGAAATAAAGTAGATGA
>JAFEMH010005424.1:37500-163626 GCA_022495995.1 Adenophora triphylla var. japonica
TATTAACGTTTCCGGATTTTTAAACAATTTTGTTAGAAAAATCCGTTAAATGATCACATGCAAGTCACGTGTCATTTAACGGAGGATATTTTTTAACACAAATTATTTCATTTTTGTTTTAATGCAAATTAAATGAAAATAAATTAACCATATGATCCCTCAAATGATTTATAACTTTATAAGATTCCAGAAATACCCTTGCACCCAAACAAAACCTTACCCCTCCCCCCCCCTCTCTCACACACACTTTATCGCTCTCTCTCTCTCTCTCTCTACCCTATCATCTAATTGGCAAAAAGGTTTGGGACGATGGGAGGGAGAATGGCTTTCTATCTAGTTGTTTGAGGATGGTGGTCACTAGTCTGCCGGTGGAATAGAGCGGTGCTGGAGTGGGGAACGGGGATGTGGGGTAGACAATAAGATAGGAGGTGGCAGGTCGGATCTAGGGGGAGGGGCAAGGAAGACGGCGGCGGTGGGTAGGGTTGGAGTGGCGAGAGGGGAGTGGAGGGTGGAGGTGGGGGTTGATACTGGGTGAGCTGATGGATGGAGGTGGGTGGATTGGAAGATGAGGAAGAAGATGGGGGTAGAGAGAGAAAGTTAGAGAGAGAGAGAGAGAGAGAGAGAGAGAGAGAGAGAGAGAGAGAGAGAGAGAGAGAAAGTGTGTGTGTGTAAGAGGGGGGAGAAGGGGTAAGATTTTGTTTGGGTACAAGGATATTTCTGAAATCTTATAAAGTTATAAATCATTTGAGGGATCATATGGTTAATTTATTTTCATTTAATCTGCATTAAAACAACAACGAACTAATTTGTTTTAAAAAACATCCTCCGTTAAGTGACACGTGATTTGCACGTGATCATTTTACGGATTTTTCTAACGAAATTGGTTAAAAACCCTGAAACGTTAACATAATATGAACTTTTGACCCTATATTGTAATTAGTGATAGAATGAGACCCATCTTAGAAAACCCCCCTAAACTTTGGGGTCCAAAATGTCATTCAACCTTTTAAAAGTTGATATTTAAACTATTTTATTAGTACTTCTTTAAAAATAATAAAAATTATTAGTACTCTCAGATATTAGGAACATGTAAAAATAAACTGCACAACAATTTCATTTTCTTTTAATCTAATTCGTTCATCTTATCATTAAGAGTATTATTGTCTTTCAACACCCTCGCCCCCATCAACAGGAAATACCCATTCAAACATAATTAAATTTGAATCGTTAAATGCGCCTAACTGCTGAGTAGTTGGATCCATTTGTCCCAAATCCGTATTACTCGAATACTCGTGTCTCGAAGTTAATACGAATATAATGTCCAAAAAAAATATTAGAAGTAATAAATATAAATAAGTTATCTAACTATCCTCCTGATAACTCATTCTAAATTTATAACATAGTGAATATGTAGTGAAAATTATACTGTATTTCTGAAGGTATTCTGAAGGTGATTGTAGTAATTATACTTTTAAAATGAATAGTTAAATATTTTGTAAAAAGCAAATTAAAATAAGTAGTTATTTTGGAATAGAGGGATACACAAAAAGTGAAAACCATTCATACAATAATTATTTGGGAAAATTACAAAACCATGCAATGTACTATACCTTAGATTTCACAAAAGGTACCATACTATCTAGTAACATATTAATGGAATGTACTTTTGAAATTTTTTCAAATAATGCAATTTAGTTGGATGACGTTAAATTTGATTAACGAAACGCTGATGTGAACAACATTTGGAGTAATATGCTTAAATGGCCAACCAAGCCGTTTAAAAAACTAATGTCAATTATTGATTTAACAACCCCACATCCCCCATCCTCATCCCCATCCCCATCCCCATCACTAACCCTTAGACCCTCCCCCCATGCAGTGACAAATCTAGGATTCATGGTGAGGGGGGTTAACTTCAAATAATTTTTTCTCGATATACAAGGACGTCAGATCCTTTCCCTAAGCAATAACTACAATATTAGCGCAGCAATAAAAGTTACAAATGAAAAGCTAAAGGCACCCAAATGAAGATATGCTAAAATAAAATATAAAATCAGACTAGTAAAAACCAAAAATAAAATAGGCATATAAAGCCTATTTTTTCACATGAGTTCAAAGTTTAATGATATAAAAAGAAGAGTGTTTACATAAGTGGTCTCCTATTCTTCATCTTCGTGAAATACTTTATAATATCATCATTTTCAATTTTCCTAAAAATCTCATCCTCTACAAAAATCACCAAACAATCATTCAACCAAGCATCTCCCATTTTATTACGTAACGGCGTCTTGATGAGTTTCATCGCTGAAAATACTCTCTCAACAGTTGCAGTTGCAACGGGCAAAAGTAATGCAAATTTGAGGAGCAAATAAACTAATGATAAATTGTATAATTTTTCTTTGCAATCATCAATTCAACAAGTTCACCAATCCCTTTCACATTGGTAAATTCACAGTTAGTTAACCTAAAAATTAAAAACCACTACTTTTATTAGGGTTTTATCAATTTAGGGATTTCAATATAGAACCAATTTCAAAAATCAATTGATAAACATCTATGAGAAAACATAAGGGAATTTCACTAATTTTATTAGGAATTTAATAATTTAGGGATTTGAAAAGTTGATTAGGGAGGGACTAGGGAAGGAAGGAGAGAGAGAGCAGAGAGTCGATACTTACCTACAATGGCGAATCTTAGATTGTCTTCTTGTCCGAGGTCCGATGAAGGTGAGTGATGGACCGATGGTGGCGGGTCGGCGACAGCTTGACGCAATTGCGGCGTCTTTTTGTCAAGCGACGACTGCGGCGTCAATTTGGGTTTTGGTGAAGTAGAAGACGAGCGTTTTTTTTTTCCGGGATGGAACTTTCATTATATACCAAGGGTTTCAGGGGTGTCAATTGAAAATTTTCAGGGGGTTAAGACAAAAAATCTAAAAAAGTTCAAGGGTGGAATTGGAAAAAAAGCAAAATCCAGGGGGTTCAATTAACCCCCCTCCCCAACGTGGATACGCCCCTGCCCCCGTGCCCTTCCAGCAACTCCCCAATTGACACCCACCATTGTTGACCCCAACTCTTCCCCACCTAGTAGGGGTGTGCAACAAAATCGAAAAATCGAAAAAATCGGACCGAAATCGAGAAAATCGGACCGAAAAAATTGAAACCGACAAAACCGAAATGTTAATGGTTTTAACCATTTAAAAACCGAAACTTTCGGTTTCGGTTTTGGTTTCAAATGAAAAACCGAGCCGATAAAATCGAACCGAACCGATATTATTAAAACAACGTATCATTTTAATATATATATAAATTTCATATTCTCATCTTGTTTTAGAGTTAAAATTATGCTTACGATAGTTTAACTGTTAAATGATTATTGCATCTTTCCTTCATTTGAGAGCTCTCCAAGTACCACAAGTCAGAACTTTGAACTGATTGCCATTTTTAAGCTCAAGTAGAGTGGCAATTCAATCGAAAATCAAAAGATTCAAGACAATCAAAGTGACTGAGCTTCATCCTACAATGCATGGCACTAACACTCACACACATGTTCCACACTCCTGTTCCACACACTAATGTTTAAAATGGGATTCTTAAACAGATTATTGAAACATATAATTATACTATTAAAATTAAAACGACGTGTCATTTTAATATATATATAAACCATCAATATATGCATTTTCTTCTCATCTTGTTAAAACCGAACGACATCGAATCAAATCGACACCAAACCGAAACCGAATAAAATCAAAATCGAATAAAACCGAAGCTTAACGATTTTAAAATACAAAAATCGATATCTTTCGATTCGATTTCGATTTAGCCTAAAGTCGAACCAATGACAGAGCACGCCCCTACCACCTAGCGTTTGCCTCCGACCACACTCCTCCCTCCCCAACCACCATCACCACTTAGCTCTTCGTGTTTACCCACAATCTCGCTCCCCCATCTTTCCTTTTCCAACAAGTGACCTTCTCCAATAACGAGGTCCATTCTTCTCTCTCAAGGGTTAACCGGAAAAGAAAATGCTGTCTTCCGTACAAAACCCTCGTTTCATACTCCTCCACCGTTGCCGGCGGCGCCCCATCCATTTCCCGCCAAAACGCCTCATCCACCACCATTCCCCCAGAGCTCTGCACAGCAGTACCGCCCAAACCGCTGCCTGCTTCTCCTCTTCGCCACCCGCCTCCGAAATTGATAACATTAGAAAATCAATCATCTCCCGTGAAAAAACCGCCGTTGAATTCGCTCAAGAGTATCTCACTCGCCTTCGGCAGACCGAACCCCACATCAAGAGCTTCCTCCATATCTCCGATACTATCCTGACCGACGCCGAAGAAATTGACCGGAAGATTGAGAGGAATGAGGAGGCGGGACCCCTGGCTGGTGTTTTTGTTGCTGTTAAGGATAACATTTGTACCGCCGACATGCCGTCTACGGCGGGTTCTAAGATTTTGGAGAACTACAGGCCACCTTTTGATGCTACGACGGTGCGTAAACTGCGGGAGAGTGGCGCAATCATTGTTGGAAAAACTAATCTGGATGAGTTTGGTATGGGTAGTAGTACCGAAGGATCGGCTTACCAGGTCCAGTGTTCATTTTTCTTTTCCAGCTTTTTTGTATTTCCCATTACAATTACAATGGAAAATTCAAAACTTAGAGTAAGTTTCATCGTGAATATGGATTTTCTGCATGTGACAACACCATAATACTGCGCTAGTGAATTGTTTTTTAAGTTGGGAGAATGATAGTAGAGAGCAAGAGAGAGAAATTCAAAGGAAATTTGAGATACTATACTCTAATTGTCTTTTGTTGGTGGACTCATGATGGGCAGAGTTACTATACTTTAATTGTCATTTGTTCCTTCCTTGTTCTTTGAGTGTATTATAAAGAAAAGGAAGTAATTGGGTGGATAAGTAAATAAGTTAATAATCCTCGACAAAGTAAAAATGTAATTGACGCTACAAATGTTGATTCTTTGAGTAGGATATAGCACATTATGCCGTGGTAGTGGAGTTACCATTGCTTAAATCTGTTTTGAGTTGGAGAGAAAGATAGAGAAGAGGAGATATAAATTCATATGAATTGCATTTTGGAGATAACCCTGCTGTATTAACTAGTATTACATTTGCCTGACCTAATTTAACAATTAGCAATCAGTTTACTGATGCAGGACAAGCATAGGGTGCTCATAGGCAGCAAAGGCTGGGTCAAAATTGGTGAAGAATGTAGCAGGGAAAAGAACTTTGAGATGGTGGTTTTGAGTACAGAACTTAGGGTTCATGGATTTAACAATTTGATGGTTTATGATTAGTCTTTGAAGGTCTGTTAGTTGAAAGAGCACATATAATCAAGGGTTTTTCTGTGCAGTATGAACAATAGCCGAGAACAGCAATCATGTGGCAAAAGAGGAAAGCAACTTTCGACATCACACCTGGGGGTTTTGAGCATCAGATGCAAGTTTCTTGAGCATCTTACAATTCAAAGAAGCGGTGCATATTACTTGGAAATTCTCAATTGATTGCTCTGTCAACAAATGACTAGTATTTGGAATCGCAAAAGCTGAATTGTTAAATAGGACTCATAGGTTAATGTGGAAACACTCTACCAGCAGTTCTTAAATTATATATATATATATATATATATATATATATATATATATATATATTTAAGAAAGCCTAACAGATTATTAATGTTATAATTCATAAGAGTTTAGTAATGAAATGACTAGGTTGCTTCACCTTAATTCGTGCGAATTATGAATCCTCTAATCCACTCGAGTTTACTTTTTCTTGATCCTTTTATGGACTGCATCACTAACTTCAAAACAAAATAATAATCTTATTGTTCAATCTCAAAGCATTTTCTGCTCACTATTTCAGCCATGATAGTGAAGTTAAATATATACTCCCTCCGTCCCACGTGAGCGGATACCAAAGATGTGGGCACAACAATTAAGGAAAAGTAGTATAATTAAGAGAAGTAGATATACTGGGAGGAGGTGTTGTGAGTATGAAAAGTGAAATAGGAGAGAGAATGCGTGGGAGGAATAGTAAGTGGATTGTTGTTGTGAGTAAGATTAGTGGGTCCCATTGAATATAAAATAATAAAATCTTTGCCATATTGGGAAGCATCCACTCACTTGGGACGGATAAAAAAGGAAATAAGTATCCACTCACATGGGACGGAGGGAGTATTATACAAGTCTGGATCCAGCTGTAGTTAAAATTGGCTCTTGTCCTTAAAGCCGAGCCATAAATAACTACCAGCCTATTTAATCCCTCTAGTGTCCTTGTTGACTGCAGTGCTCTGAGTGGTGGAGAGATAGAAACCCTCACTCTCGCTTCATTCGCTGATTCACTTATATCAGCTTTCTCTTATTTGAATCCATTAGTCACAATTGACAGGAATAACTTACAAGCAGCTGGTTAGGGTCGATCTGAAAAAAGTTGACTTCTATTAAAGATTCATCGTTACTATCTACTACAGCGCTTAATTTACAAGTATACATTGGAATATGATATTTTTTAAGCTGAAAATTCAATTAGGGACAATTTGTTTCTGCAAAAAAATGGACATTCACAGAGTGACGGAGGGAGTATTATTTACCGAGCAAAAAAGAAAAAAAAGACGGAGGGAGTATTATTTAAGTTTATGTTTCTCATTCTCTGTAGTACTTTTTCTATTCCTAATGAAGATTGAGCCGTAAAAGAAGTATTGATCTTGAAAACCTTATACTTGCTACTGAATATAGTTCATGCATTGCATCTTTCAAATACTTAGGTGACTGCGAATCCTTGGGACTTGGAACGTGTACCAGGGGGATCATCAGGGGGATCAGCTGCAGCTGTTGCTGCTAGGCAGTGTGTAGTTTCATTGGGAAGTGATACTGGTGGCAGTGTCAGGCAGCCAGCCTCATTTTGTGGCGTTGTCGGACTCAAGCCGACATATGGACGTGTCTCAAGATATGGACTTGTGGCATATGCATCTTCCCTTGATGTCATTGGATGTTTTGGCTCATCAGTTGCTGACTCAGGGGCTCTCCTCCAAGCAATTTGCGGTCATGATAATCTTGATGCAACTAGTAGCAAACGAGTATGTTTCTTATACCTTCCATTTGCATACTCCCTCCGTCCCACTAAAAGTTGCAGTTTTTTCCCCTTCGGGTGTCCCACTAAAACTTACACTTTCCTCAAATTGAAATATTTTACTCCCACTGTCTCATTATGTTTGGCCACATTTCTATTTTTGTTTGTCTCATTTTGTTTGGCCACTTATAAACCCAATGCAAATTTGTATCTTATTTTCCTATTATACCCTTATTTATGTTTTACTTTTAACTAATCAATTAGATATGCACAGATTCTCATGCCATAATTAAAGGTATAATCGGAAATGTTAAAATTAAACAAGACATTTATTAGGGTTTCTTAAACTATGTGATTTTGTCTTGTGGCCAAACATAATGAGACGGAGGGAGTAATAACTTTTTATTTAGTGAGACCCACATGCATACCCACAACAACTATCTACTTACAATTTCCTACCTCACTTTCTCCTACCTCACTTTTCATACTCACAACACTTGCACCACTTACACTTTTTCTTAGTCCCCGTGTCCAAAATAAAAGTGTAAATTTAGTGGGACGGAGGGAGTATTCAGTTTCTTCAACTAGGTCAATAAATTAATTTTGCTCAACTAACTAAAAGTAAACATTTTATATGTGTCATGATCATTTGCTTGTAAATAAAACAAAATGAGAGAAGATAGGTTTGAGATACATTTTTATTTTATGAGATGGGGAAGATGGTATTGTATTTTATGCATGCCTGTATGCTTTTCAAGCTTTTCTAAATCCAGTAAGTAGCTTTCCTTGAAGGTTTATCATTCAAGCTTTAGCCATTGGTTGTTGTATATACACCAACTTGCTGCTCTACCTGGTCATTTTAAGAGATTTGTTTTCCCATAATGGTAAATTAGATATATAGCATACAAGACAGAGAATGGAATTTGGTGGTCTGCTAAAGCTCATTTGCTTTAGATTGTAGAAACTGAGATTATTGTTTTTCAGGAGGTTTCCAACTTTACATCTCAGTTGATCGCAAGAGACCTTTTTGGAATCAAGGCCCTTAAAGGGCTTGAAGGTCGGTGTAATTCGTGAAACTATTGGTGACGGAGTTGATTCAGGAGTAATTTCTTCAATCCATGATGCTGTTGCTCATATGGAAGAATTAGGTTGCACTGTGACTGAGGTAATTATTTCCTTGTGCTGCACCATCTAGATTCAGTTGCCCCATCTCCATTCTCAATAGATTTTTTTTTTCATTTTTTATTTCTTCTTTCTATGGCAGGTGTCCTTGCCATCCTTCTCCCTAGGGTTACCCGCATACTATATCCTTGCTTCTTCTGAATCGTCATCAAACTTATCCCGTTACGACGGTATCAGGTGATAGACAGGTTTCTTCTTATTTCTAGTCCTTCCAGTTTTGGTTTGCTGTAAGGCTTTGGTTTGTTTACGTTTTTGGTGGGTAGGGATGACAACGGGTCGGGGTTGGATCTACCATAAACCGCCGGCCCAAAACTTAACTTCATGGACTTGAACCCTACCCGAAGGTATAGAAACCCGAATGCGTCCTGATCCGACCCGAGTTTTATTAAAAATGTATTTTCAGCCCAAATTTGTTTGGACCCAATTTATGTTTAAGCCCAATGTTAAATATTCTATAGAGAATAGTCCACAATCATTAAATTCTCACAAACACAAAAAAGAAATACAATTTAGCAAAACATTAAATATATTTCACATATACTCCCTCCGTCCCGGCCCATGGTTCACACTTTTTTCAAATCACGCAAATTAAGGAAATAGGTGGGAAGAACAAAAGTTGTGAGTGTAAAAGTAAAATAGGGGAGAGAATGAGTGGAGGAAATAGTAAATTTGAAAAGTGTTGTGAGTATAATAGTGAAATAGGAGAGAGAATCAGTGGGTGGAATAGTAAAGATTCTTTGCCATTTTAGGAAAGGTGAAGCTTTTAACGGGACACCCATTTTGGATATAACCTTTTATTTTGGGGTCGGGTGGGGTTTCAGTCGGATCAGCTTTAGAACCGAACCCGATCCAAACTCTTTCGGGTTATGAAAAAAATGATCTGAATCCTACTTTTAGGGTCGGATCACCCCTCGGGTCGGACCGGTTCGGTTCGGCCAGATTGCCTTCCCTATTGGTGGGGGTGTGGTTGGAGGGCGGCATATTCTTCAATTTAAGTAAACATTCTGTAATTTAAGAAGCACATTCCTGATATGACACAGTTGCGCCTGATATGTATTTTCTGTACAAAGCAAGACTTGTTATGTTTGTGTTGTTGGACCCTTTATTCATCTGATTATATATTGCTTTTTTCTAATAATATTTATTTTCCTGTAAAATTTTAAAAAATGGAAGGCATGCTATTTGATAATTCATGCACACATCTTATCTTAATTATTCATGTATCAGTGTATGCACGCATGGCATTCTACTTTACATCCAGAAATTTACATTTTCAAGATTTATGTCAACAGTCCTCTAGGCTTCATCCATTCAAATTGAAATACATGAGTCATTTCCTTTTTGCTATTTAAATCTGGATGATTTGGAGGCTGACTTCATCCTTGTTTCCTGATATAAGATGCACATTAGGCAGCTATTGTTTTGGACAAGTTGTAAGGTACCTTACTGTAGAATATATAGAGGTTCACACATAAATATATGACACTTTAGAGGGTATTTAACATGGGTTCCTGGGTGTAGGTGCCGGATACTTGTGATTGCTTTTTTATCTGAAACAGATGTTTGCTTACAACTAAACCTTTCGAAACTAGAGCATCAGCTTTTAGCCGAATTCTTGTGCCTTTGTTACTGGAAGTTCTCTGGTGATTGCTTACTCTCATTTTATTTACTGATCTCCAGGTATGGTCAGATTTTATCATCTGATGAGCTGAGTTCCCTCTATGCAAATTCCCGTGCACTAGGGTTCGGTTCTGAGGTAAGGAGTATCAGAATTAAAATGATGTTCGATGTGGAAAATAAAGTCTTAGATGCTTTGCAGCTAATGAGCGTGCATACATTTTAAATTATTTTGAAGGAAATTACTTTACGTACTTAGAAACAAAGTTATATTTCTATTGGCAGGTAAAAAGGAGAATTCTGATGGGAACATATGCACTCTCAGCGGGTTATTATGATGCTTATTACAAGCGGGCACAGCAGGTATCCTCCATAAGTTGGTCTTTCTCGTCACTCTCTGATCTTACTGTTCAAGATCATGACGTTTTATGTCAATTACGTATCAGGTGTAGTAAGGTTGTACCATATTCTTTTGCTTCGCAATCACACAGTAATTTTTGAACTAAGACCTAGCCGACTAGAACTTATCATGCTCTGGGAAATAACTGGAGAGGACCAAACAAGTGTATTAGCTGAAAGGCTCGTTAAGTATGTTGGAATCTATGTGCGGGAATGTATATTTCATTCCCATGTTATTGATGTCTTTGTTTGGTGTGCATGTCATTGGGTATTAGATTGATTCAAATATCAATTACTCGCTATTAAAGGTTATTTAAATCTCGTGGTGATGTATGGGTTCCATTTACCCATTACCAAGGAACGGGTATCTCTTAACCCATTTCTTGGTAATGGGTAAGTGTAGCCCACCACTCAGCATGGTTTATAATCTTGAATAGCATGTATTTAATACCTGCACAAATCACATACTAACTCTTTTACTGTTGGAACGAACCACCTCCAATGACTCCATCACCACATGTGACAACCAACTCAACCTCCCGGTCCTCCCCACCTCCAGAAGATCTGCCACCTCCGCTTCCGACAAGCACTTGTCTCTTCCAGCAGCTCCTCCACCGTCAACCACTAGAACTTTACCCATTGCCATTTGAGACCGCTACAGCTTCATTCACCGCCACAATACCTACATCTTTTGTGAATCTGGCTCATCTCCGCCTCCTCCTTTGTCACCCACAATTTACAATCTGGACAAAATCCGCCTTTTTGGTATCTCCCAACACGACTCTTAGTCTAAGCAACAACACCTTATTAATAGTTTTATTAACATTGCCATCTTGTGTGGGATAAAGTGGTGTCTTTAGCGTCTCTATGGGTATTTGCCAATGGTGCCTTCAAAGGTTTATCACTTGATTTGAGAAGGGATTGGCAGTTGCGTTAGGTTAATATAGTTTCTATGTATTTCATTGTAAATATTGTAGATGGAGGATGAACTTCTTGTCCATCCTTTTATTTTTGGATCTTCTTTTAATACAATTCTCCTTTTCTATCAAAACAAAATAAATATTATAAACACTTGTCGCCAAACTGATAAAGCCTAAAATCATTAAGTTTCATTCAACTATCCTTCTTAGGCACCAAATTGATAAACATAGAATTGATACTTTGATTACGATACCATTCCCAAAATAATTAACTTTTGATTGTTTTTTTGCATGATTACATCATTACATAGGTTGAGAGCGGATTAATGGGACAATTTAATCTCAGTAACTGAACATTCCAATCTTTTTAAATACTTCATTTTAAACCACCGCCATTGCGAGACTATTTGTCGTAAGAACGACCCAGAACCCAATACAACAACAACAAAGCCTTGGTCTCAAAATAATTTGGGGTCAGCTAACATGAATTCACATGTCATCATTAAGGAAAAGACGTGAGGAAAAAATAAAGTAAAAAGAAGAAATTGGTTGGGATAAAATTTGGAAAAAACGAAGAAGAAAAAATAAAATAACGGGTAAGCATTTTTTACCCAGCACACATGACATCCCTTGGGGACACTCAAATTTATTATAAGCTTATTGTTTTTGCTAGTTTCTATACTGAAACATACCAATTTAGTGTAAGAAATATGCTGGTAATTTGTTAACTATATCATGGTCATAAGTTTGCGTGCGCATGATGCATTTCTTATTTGGGCAAGATTATGATCATCATAGTGCGTTTCAGGTGCGGACTTTAGTTAAAAAAAGCTTCAAGGCAGCATTGGATGAAAATGATATCCTAATTTCTCCCGCAGCTCCATCCGCTGCTTATAAGATTGGTAAGCATTTGGAACTATGATGTAGTATTGCCTTTTTTTTTTTTTTTAATTATTTCCCATAATAGAACATAACTTACCCAATAATAACTATCAAAGTTTACAGGTGAAAAGAACAATGACCCATTAGCAATGTATGCTGGGGACATTATGACTGTAAGTCTCTTTGTAATTTTTCATGTTTCACTCCATCTTTTTACCAAAGAAACCTACGAGCATCTGTATTTTTCAAATTATGATCATTTATTTGTGATCACAAGTGAAGTTGAGTTAAACATATTAATCCTATATATTGTGGCATAATGAGTGGCTTTATGTGAAATAAGAGTCTTCCCCCCAAAAAATGAACATAGGTGTTTCTTACTTTGTATGCCTTGTATAATAATATATCAGAGTACCTTAAGAGTCAACTAATGTCAGAGCCCTCTTTCAAAACCAACCAACTGAACTCAGCTTTTGTCCCATTACTCAATATTATGGTAAGACATAGTTTTATTGATTTCTTGTCCCACTAATTGTTAAAATCCAGGAGTAGACCGAGTAACTTTACTCGATATCAACATGTTCACAAGTACTATGACTAGTTCTGTTTATTTTTCTTCTTTCTCTCTTTTGTGACATTATATTATGACAACGTTGTTTGATGCAGGTTAATGTCAACTTGGCTGGTTTGCCGGCATTAGTTTTGCCATGCGGATTTGTTAAAGGGGGATCTGCTGGTCTTCCTGTTGGCTTTCAAATGATTGGTGCTGCATTTGATGAGGTCGAAACAATCTTTATCAATATTAAAAGATAGTGGGTTAATTTCATGCAAGTCACTTTTTATGGCATTTCTTTGTCCTACGTGCATGCATGGTTACTTTTTGGGGACCTCATAGATCTGTCCCTTGCTGACAGGAATGAAATACTGAAACAACTCAGTTTCACCCTTAACACCTATTCTGTCCTCCACCCCTTGATACTCTTATTTCTTAATGAATGGGAATGGGGCCATGTAGGTTATAGAAGGGAACAACAGCTTTAGAACTCAAAGGGTATAAACTTTGGAGCGAAAGAAATTGTGCGGAAATAGTGATAGGTTAGATAGCCAAGAACTTCAACCAGGGGTATCAGTTTTGTTATTTAGGGTAAATTATTTATCATGATGCCTTGGTGGAAGTTGATGTCGATCATAGCATATAATCTGATGTAGCACATGTGGGCTTATGTATGATAATTTGGGTAGGGGACTGTTTGAAAGGTGGACTGACTTTAGGTTAGGGTAAAGGTTTATTCTTTTGAACATTAGATTGGAAGGAAAATAGGAGAGAGAATTAGTGGGAGAGAGAATGAGTGGAGGAGGTATTGTGAGTATGAAAAGTAAAATAGGAGAGAGAATGAGTGGGAGGAATAGTAAGGGGATTGTTGTTGCGAGTATGACAAGTGGGTCCCATTAAATATAAAAATAATATAAACTTGCCATTTTGGGATGTACCAAGTCAAATGGGACGCCTAAAATGGCAAATTGTCCTAAGTCGGGTGGGACGGAGGGAGTATACCTTTGTGAAATTATACGGAATTTATTTCCTCTTTTAGAAATGCTAGCCTTTTTTTTGGTACATAAACATCGCAAGTGCCATTCTTTTTTTCGTTTTCTTGTAACTGCTATTCTATTCCTATAATGGATGCGTGCAATGCAATTCTCTTGACATCTGCTATTTGAAAATCATGAGTGCAGGAAAAGTTGCTTAAAATTGGGCATATCTTTGAGCAAACTCTTCAAGGCTGCTCATTCATTCCTCCATTAATAGCAGACAGTTCTAAAGTCTGAGGGTACCCAATTATGCTAAGGGGGAGGAGTCTGATGTAAACTCTAAACAAGTCGTTGCAGATTTATCTTGTTTGCTCTGGTTTTTTTGGAAAGCATCATCATCTATCTGACTGCAATCATGGGGTAGTTCTAGACTTCAGAAGTGTCGTCATCCTACAACATCTCCCGGTCTTTTCTCCTTCTGTTTTCAGCAAATTTATTTTATGGGGGAGTACTCATGCATTCTATTATTTACGTCTATTCTTTAAGAAATAATCACTTTTGAGATGAATATTATTACGTCGTTGTCACAATTGACCATAATCTTTTTCTTCCAGAAGATGACAATCTATCAAACTTTGGGTTGAAATGTGACTTAGGAATTTTCGGTTTACTGTCAATGTTTTTGTTATTTGCGAGTAGGAAGCATCACTACAAGAAAAAGAGGAATATGCGATGGCCTCTTGCGATGGCAACAAAGGCCGTCGCAGTAGACCTATTTTAGGCGATGACTAAGACAATCACAAACAAAATGATCGCATTTTAGACACGGCAGTCTAAAAAATCTAGGAAATTTTCGCGGCCCAATTTGGCGGGAGAGTCATTTCAATATGCGACTGCATTAATACATATGTAATGGAATTGGCTGTCGCATAATAATCTATTTAATAATAAATCAATTTTTGAAATAAATAATTAAATACAATTTAATGATAAAAATAAAAAAGCCATCGCATAATAAGAGGAAACTTAGGTTAAAAACAAAATTTGTTTCTTTCTCCTCTCGTTACCTTTTGCAACTCCCTTCTCTCTAAAAAAAAACTCGCCACTTCATCGCTCGGTTAGGGCTTCCTCCTGCTTCCTCTCCGGCAAACAACAGGTAATCTCTCTTTCTCTCTCTTCTCTCTCTCTATCTACCTTATTCAAGCTTTCGTTGTAAATTACAATGCAAAGAATCGTCGTCCGAGTCAATTAGGAACCCAAAAATTGTAAAATTGGGATTCCTTCTTTAGGGAAATCAATTGTAAATAAGAAAATCGATTGTAAAATCGTCAATTGCAATTTCACATACTTACCTGATCGCAGACACAGAATCCTTCGGCGCTTTTGACGACAGGGTGACCTTCGCGATTCAGCCTACTGACGTCGTCGTCGTCGTTTGGTACTGTAATTCATTTTTTTTTTCAAGTCTGCGTTGTTTTGTTTATCTGTACTTAGCTACTTTATGTCATCTAGAATATGACTTGATTGCAGTTTCTTTATTAAATCTACTGGTATTTTGTTCTGAAAATTATTTTGTCTATGTCAATGGATTATGTGTTATATTAGTGATCATTGATTACGAATGAGTTGATTTCTTGCTATACTATAGTCACTTTAAATTTGACCGGGCATATTAATAATGAAATGAGCATTACCACTTTTTCCAATCAGGATCATTGATTTCATTGTGGCTTTACCTGAATTGATGAAGACTGTCTTGCTTATTACTTCCCCCCTCCTTCCCTTTAACTCATTTAAATTAGGCATTTCCTGTTGTGATGTTTACAATTATCCAAAGCTACCTTAGTTGATGCAACATGGTTATTTATGGCTCTTAGTTTCATTTTTTTCTTTCCTGACCTTTTAAGTAGGCATGCCTTAAATCATCAACTTTTTCTGATTGTCTCTGTTTCGTAGTTTAACATGTCTAAAACCATCCCTTAAAGCTGCTTTCTTTTCAAGGCAGGTAGCTCAGTTGTATCTGCAACAAGAAAATCAATTGGTTGCTATTAGCGCCATGCAAGTACTGGCTATGACCACAAAAGCTTATTATGTTCAGAGTAGGGCTTCCATTTCCAGAATTTCTTTTTCCAATGTGAGTTTCAAAACATTCTTATGTTCATGTTATGTCAATCCAATTCCATTAGCTTGTTCTTCTACACTATTACTTGCTTTTAGCTGACAAAAGTGTTGTCTCTTGTTTTGACTATGTTTGAATGTTGGCTTCATTTGGGGGTTGAAGTTGGTTGTGATGTCTGCCTAGGAGATTCCCTACTTAATTATGTGTAACTAATTGCTTTCAATCCTTTAAGTTGTTGGAGAGAGCATTTAAGATCTATTAAACTGTTCCCATGTCTCATCACTCCTTTCACATGCAAGTCAGAAGACTTGAATCCAAGGACTTAAAGAAATTTGACCACTATAGCATGTTAGGTCAGTACCTGATGCATAAACCTAGTGGATTAGAGGTGCCTGCTTTTTCCTGAAAGTTCTGTTGCTCAGGTGAGTTAGTTTGTCCTGCATTCGAAACAGAGATGGGACAATATAGAAAAAGAGTTAGTCCTAGAACACTATTTATCTACCTTTTATTACTTTTGGCCTTTAACTTCACACCAAATCATCATTCTGAAAATCCTATAGTACAGTGTGACTGTGTACATTTTGAATTTTCATTGGTAAATATATGCAATCAAGAGTTGGTTCATCGCAGCCTTTCTTAGGCTTTTTGTACAATGTTATTTTATGAGAGTTGAGTTGCTTCTTCTGCATGGACACCCTTAGAATTACATAAAGAAATAATTAAACCCCTTTCAAAAGAACTCACTTAGTGAGGTCACTTGAGGTAGCTGTAGTAATGCGTGATGAGATACGTCAGAAACCATTAATTGTTACTTTCATGGTTGTGGTATTGATTATAGGTCTTTGCTTGCCAGATATCTATTCGGTGTTTGGATATTATATATTAACGTATCGGGAACTGCGACACAGTTATTTAGGCAGAAAGGATACAACAACAACAGCAACAACAACAAAGCCTTAGTCCCAAAATAATTTGGGGTCGGCTAACATGAATCCTCATATGTTATCGTGAAAAAAAAAATAATAATAATAAAAAATAATAATAAAAAATAAATAAATAAATAAATAAATAAATAAAAATAAATAAATAAATAAATAAATAAATAAAAAATAAAAAAATCAACCCCCCACATGGATTTTCGCCCTTCACTCCGGCCTCTTCAACACCATACTTTCATCCACTCCAAGTAAATTCATATTATTTTCAATTACTCTAATCCAAGTTTGTTTGGGTCTTCCCCTACCCCTCGCCATTTTATCATTTCTCCACTGTTCCGGCCTCCTAACCGGTGCATCACTCGGTCTCCTTCTCACATGTTCAAACCACCGTAGACGATTTTCCCTCATTTTATCCTCAATGGGCGCAACTCCTACTTTACCTCTGATCACCTCATTCCCCAATCGATCCTTTCTTGTATGACCGCACATCCATCGAAGCATACGCATCTCCGCCACATTCATCTTATGCACGTGACACTGTTTCACGGCCCAACATTCGGTGCCGTAAAGCAATGCCGGCCTAATTACCGTGCGGTAGAATTTTCCCTTTAATCTATTGGGCATGCCGCGATCACATAGAAACCCTGTAGCACTCTTCCACTTCAACCAACCTCGCTTTAATCCTACGAGCCACATCTCCATCTAATTCTCCATCCTTTTGGATAATGGATCCAAGATAGCGAAAAACTCGTAAGCTTGGATAATATTTCCATCAAATGTGACCGCCCCGCCTCCCTACTTCCAACTCGCTAAACAATACTCCAAATATTTAGTCTTGCTTCGCTAATCGAAAACCTCGAGATTCCAAAGTGTGTCTCCACAACTCCAATTTACTTTCAACACCCTCTCGTCTCATCAATCGGCCAATATCATCTCGCGAACAACATACACTTTGGTATATCATCTTGACCGACCTCGTCAATTCGTCCATTATCAAAGCAAAAAGAAAGGGGCTAAGTGCGGAACCTTGATGCACTCCAATCTTTATAGGGAACTCTTCGCCTTTTCCCAACACTAGTCTGTACACAAGTACTAACTCCATTATACATGTTCTTGATAATATCAATATATTTCTTTAAAACACCCTTCTTTGCTAATACCCACCAAAGTACCTCTCTTGGCACTTTATCATACGCCTTCTCCAAATCAATGAAAACCATATGCAAATCTTTCTTTTGATCCCGATATTTCTCCATGGTTTGTCTCATAAGATATATTGTCTCCATAGTCGATCTTCCTGGCATAAACCCAAATTGGTTATCCGAAATATCCACAATTTTTCTCAAACCTTTGTGCAATCACTCTTTCCCAAAGTTTCATAGTATGGCTCATTAGTTTGATCCCCGATAGTTGGCACAATCTTGGACATCACCTTTATTCTTAAACAAAGGGATCAGAGTACTCTTCCGCCACTCCAATGGCATTGTGTTAACTCTCCATATCTTGTTAAATAACGTTGTTAACCAATCTACTCCCCTCTCCCCGAAACATCTCCAAACCTCAATTGGTATACCATCCGGTCCAACGGCTTTCTTCAATCTCATCTTTTTCATTGTCATTTCCACTTCACTCTTTCGAATTCTCCGCATAAAATCTCGATTAACCATACTCGAAGAGATATTTAAATCTCCAACATCCTCGCTCTCGACCGCCGTTCAACAAGTTATCAAAGTACGAACTCCATCTATCTTTTATCTCTTTATCCCCGACTAAAACTCTTTGGTCTACATCCTTCACACATTTAACCGTCCCAATATCTCGTGTCATCTTATCCCTCATACGAGCGAGTCTGTAGATGTCCTTTTCCCCTTCTTTTGTATTCAACTTATCATAAAGTTTCTGATTCACCTTTGCTCTTGCGTCTCTTACTGCTTTCTTAGCATCTCTTCTAGCTTCCTTATACTTCTCATAGTTCTCGTCGCTCCTACATTTCCCCAATAATTTGTAGCATTCTCGCTTGCCCTTTATTGCTTGTTTTACTTCCTCGTTCCACCATGATGTGTCCTTACTTGGTGGCCCATTTCCTCTAAATTCTCCAAGGACTTCTTTCGCCACCTCCTTTATGGTATGTACCATCTTAGTCCAAGTCGAATCTATATCCATATCCTCCATATTATCCGCCCAAATACCGGTATCGACCATCTTAGCTACAAATTTCGGTTGATTTTCCCCTTGAAGTTTCCACCACTTGATTCTAGGGTCTACCTGTGATTTTCTCTTCCTCGAAATTCTCTTACTTCGAAAATCAAGTACCACCGCCTACGCTGAGTTGCTTGTGCTCTCACCCGAACAACCTTGCAATCCGTATAACTCTTTCTACAAGTATTTCTTACTAAGAAGAAGTCAATCCGACTCGCATTACCTTCACTCCTATAGACACCAAGTGAGATTCTCTCTTCTTGAACCAAGTGTTCATTATACTCAAGTCATATGCCAACGCAAAGTCCAGGATATTATTTCCTCGCTTCATTCCTCTCTCCAAAACCAAAACCTCCATGTATGCTCTCAAAGTCATGTCGACTAGACCCCACATGTCCGTTCGTATCACCACCAATCACTAATTTCTCACCACTAGGTACTCGTTGCACTACCTCCTCCAAATCTTCCCGTAACATTTGTTTAATAGATGCATCCAACCCTACTTGTGGTGCATAAAGCGGAAATAATAGTTATAATCTCATCACGTATCACCAGTTTAATGCCCATAATTCGATCACTCTTCCCGTACACTTCCACTACATCATTAATATACTCCTTATCAATAATGATACCCACTCCATTTCTACCCTTATCCTTTCCCGAGTACCAAAGCTTAAAACCCCAAGGCGATATTTCTTTTGCTTTCTCTCCAACCCACTTAGTTTCCTCGTAGACACGTTATGTGAATCTTCCTCCTCCTCATAACTTCCACCACCTCTCGCCGATCTCCCCGTCAATGATCCAATGTTCCAAGTTCCAAAGCGCATCCCACTACCCTTACACCTACCACGGACTAGCTTCTTTACCCGCACTCGTCCGCAATGCGGGAACCCTTGCATATTTCGACACCACCCCCGCGCGAAGAGATGGCGCGTCGCTTCCGGCGACGACCTAGCAACCTCGCATGCTTATCACTACACCTGTGTCTTTGAAGTGTAGCGCACTTGCATATTAGGCAGAAAGGATGTGACAACAAATTTCCTAGATCTGAAACCTGGGAGTATCTCTGCTCTTCATCAGATACTAGTAAAACCAGGCAACTAGCTTGTCCACTCTTAATGCTTTTGCCTTTTGAACTGAAACCCTGAAATACTAGGTTATTATGGTGTAAAGGTTGGGTATACTGCATCATGAGCAGGGCATCTTCGGTTAGAAAAAAAAATTCTCTACTTGTTGAAGCCCTTAAATTATCGATTGATCCATCCGATGTAATAATAGTTCGCCAGAACTTTGGACGAAAATGGACAAAACGTGAGAACAACAATTGTTAGAGCTGTTATTATTGTGGCCTTGAATCTTCCCGGTTGCAAACCATTAGGCCGCCTTTAAATGAACGCTTATGAATGAGATACGGTCCAGGGCCAAAATGGACAAAACGTGAGAACAACAATTGTTAGAGCTGTTATTATGTGAGTATTATTGTCTTGGTATACACCCGACAGTCACTGGTTCAAAGCGACTCGCTACCAAATGGCTAGTATATCCGATAATATTTCACTAGGGAAGATTCAAGGCCACAAGCTATCTATCCGATGTAATAATAGTTCGCCAGAACTTTGGACGAAATTGCATTCATGCATTAATTGTCATTCATGTGGGGGATTGTTGGAAATGGGTAACGGAAAGTTAAGTTTGACTTAACGTTGACCTAGATTTCTAACGGAAGCTCGTTATTTGTTAACGAAACTAGTTACAAAATGTATTCTACATTTGTTGTAGACTATCAAACTCATTTAATGTCTCAAAACCATTTAGGGTGAATGAGAATTAATGACAAAGGTCTTTGTAACTTAACGAGAGTTAATTAAAGGGTGTTTGATTTTGTTTGAAGTGCTCGGCCGAGCGAGTCCTTAACTCGGCCGAGCAGAGCACATAAATTGGCCAAAGTCTCTGGACAAGTTTGCTCGGGCGAGGCTTACGCCTGCTCGGCCGAGCAGTGTGATTTGCACGGCCGTGCAAGTCACTTGACTTGACCGTGCTACTTGGTGCTCGGCCGTGCGAGTCCCTTGACTCGGCCGAGCAGATCCTGAACAGGCACTATTTCAAACAGAAAGTTGTGTCTCTTCGTGGGAAAAGACACAAACCCCTTGACTCTTTATATATAACTT
Organism: Adenophora triphylla var. japonica; assembly: GCA_022495995.1. Classification (NCBI taxonomy): domain Eukaryota; kingdom Viridiplantae; phylum Streptophyta; class Magnoliopsida; order Asterales; family Campanulaceae; genus Adenophora; species Adenophora triphylla. Next base: position 58,542 of record JAFEMH010005424.1, read on the forward strand.
TCCCTCCGAATTTCAATTAACATATACAGTATTCTAGCCTTCCTACCCTCTAGAAAGATAGCATAACATACCCAAATCATTTGCATATTGTTGCATTCAATCCTTCAAAGTCCAAAGTTCAAAACAAAGTGTTGTTCGTTAGAGTAATTGATTTAGAGTGCTCCTATCATTTACTTGTAAGTCGTTTTATCTTACTAGAAGATTGCCATATAAACCGTAAGCACCTGTGCGGGGCAATAACTTCTTACGGAGATTGTATTAAATACAAGACTCGACTTGATTTCTTTTGTTTCCAATCTCCGTTATCTTTTTCTGTTAAGTTTCTAGTTAGTTCTTGAGAAGCCTACACAATTTTGTCCAACAGGTTTTAGGGAAAACGTGCAGAGAAGCATTATGACAAAAGATAGCGGGTGAACTCCATTAACTCCTTTTCTATTTCTTCTAGCTGTAATGGTATTGCTTGCTCTTCCCACCAATACGTTAGTAGTAACTGAATGCATTGGCTTTTATGCTTGCTCCACAATATCTTAGAGAGCCCATCTGTTCGAAGCGCTTAGTGATACTTTCAACCTTCTGCTCTCCGAACACCGATCTTGTTAAAGTGTGATCATCTTACCTTTATACTCACCTTTTCTTTTCTTTTGTCTGCAGAATTTTCTTGTGGACATAAAGGGACCTGCTTTGGCATTTCTACCCGTTTTGGCATTTGAGGGAGGAACTAGGAGAAACATACCAAAGTTTGAGGTAAATCCAAAACTTTATTTTTGTGCTATTTCCGTGAGTATTTGAATTTATGTCGTGTGCTTTCTCTCCTGTTACTTGTTTCTGAAAATGAGGAGGAACTGGCAACATAAAATGCTTTAAGATTTAAAAAACGTGTCTTACTTCAGATTCTGTTTGCCTTTAGAGCTATTTTATATATCTGGTTTTGAAATCTTCTTCTGTTGACAAAGACATGGTAATTTTACCAATTGTTTTGAAATCGGATAGCATTGTGTAGGAAACATAAATTTGGAGCCTTGGAGGTGCCGTTAGACTGGGGATGCTCACTGAGCATAGTTTTGATGCTATTAACTTATTGCCTGTTAGCATATGCCTTGCATGCCTTGAATATAGTTTTGCCCTGGAAAATTATGTACAAGGTGATGGTCATCCCAGTGTTTGAGATTGATTAGACTTGTACTCTCATATCTCAATCTAAAGCTGTTGCTCTGTTCGCATCTCCAGGTCTGTTACATGTACTGAGCACATCCCTAACTCTGTATCATGTACTGCCTCCGTCTCTCAATGAATGTTGATTTTTCAAAAGAAAAAAATAATTGTCCTAAATGAATGTCCACGTTTTGGTGTTGCTACATCCTCCCATTTCAGTTATCATGTCACCCTATGGTGGTACCATTAAGGATCAAGAGCAAATTTGAATTTCTTTTGGGACATTGATTTTGTGACAGAAGAAGTATTAAAATTGCTTAATACTCAACTTCTTAAGAGTCCTCTTAGAGTTAAAAATGATCAGTATCATTTGGGGACGGATAGAGTATGCTTTACTGATAAACCTTTGACTCTTTCAGTTTTGAGCTGATATGCCACCATCACTTTTGAGCATGACAAGTTTGCAGCCACCAGAACAATGCCAATCTACATATCCAATATTGTTAGCCATTGATTATTATGATGGCAGTGCCCTCTCATAGTTCAAGACTGCGTCTTTTTTTTTTACTTGAATGCTACTCAAATAGAATCGGATTAGTAGACTGATCCCATTATAAAAGAAAGATCGGCACAAATGATTACAGGTATTTATAGGATTTGGATCTTATGGGAATTCATATGACTGTTATGATGGAATTCTGAATGTTGAGTCTGTTTTCATTATTGAATGCGGTAATCATCGATCATTGTTCATATACATGCAAATTTACGATAATTATGAAGATTATGCAACCGATTCTTGTCATAGAAAAAATACAACAATAAATATGATAAAATAAAATGAGCCATATACGTTATTTGGCATGGTTTTGGTTGCAGGTAGGTACATTCCTTTATGTTCGTGTTGTCAAGGCAAACGCTGACATGAACCCTGAGTTGGCGTGCATGGATGGTTAGTTTATTATATCTCGTCTTCCTACATCATGAATTTTTATAATTGATTTACCTACTATGTTTCTCTGTCACGGATTTTTTTTCTTTTATACTTTATGGAGACCAATAATTTACTGAAGGATTAACTTCTGTTTGATAGCCAGTGGGAAAGCAGCAGAGTGTGGCCCACTTAAAGAAGGCTATATGTTTGAATCCTCCACCGGCCTAGCAAGATTGTGAGTTTTTTCTTCTTCTTGATATCATAATGTGGAAAGTGTCTGATCCACCACAAGCCGTCCAGTCGTCCACAATTGTATGCATTTGTTTCGTGCATATCTCGGCTTTTGAAGATTGAAGTTTTTGTCTTCATAACTAGACTTCATTTGTTTTAACTTCCTAGGTTGCTGAGTTCTCCTCCTTGTCCAGTTCTTGAAGCACTTGGCAAGAAGCTCCCGTCTGAGATAGCAGTTGGTGTCAATGGCCGTGTTTGGGTACAGTTACAAACTTATGTCATTTCTCTGTATTTATATTACTCCCTCCATCCCAAAATGAATGACCATTTTGAATTTATGGGTCATTTGAAAATGTTGAGTTTTAATAGAAAAAAAAAAACACAAACATTCTTTCACTTTCAAAATTTTAGTTTTACAAAATATATGAACTATGAAAAAAAAAATAAGTTAGGGACAGTTTTTTGATGAAAAAGTTTCAAAAAGGTCATTCATTTTGGGACAAAATGGTCATTTAATTTGGGGCAAAGGGAGTAGTATGGTTAGTAGCGTCCATTCACTTGTTTGACATAGTCCTAGTGTGGGTTAATTCCACTGCTCACCGTCGAGTTTTGGACAAATATTACTGTCCCGTGAGTTATCCTTCGTCTCACTTAACCCGTCTTATTGTTTGACATGCTCTCTTTTGCACTTTATATATGTCTCCACCTATGATCATTTTGGCGTGGGTTCACCACTTAAGACTAGTTTGTTCATGTTTCAAAAAATATTATCTTGGTGTAGGTGAATGCGGAATCTCCATCAACAGTTATCCTAGTTGGGAATGCAATCATGAATTCAGAATCCCTAACCCCGGTTCAGCAACGAATCATGGTAGATAAATTGCTTCAGAGAGTTTAAGGTCCGGAAAAAGCCTCTTTGTGCTTTTACCACATGGGCAAGACTGCGTACATTCGATCCCCTTACCCCACCGTAGGTAGAAGCCTTTGGCACTGGGGTAATGTTGTTGTAATGTTACTAGAAACGAAAATGTTTTTTTTTCTTTCCATTTCTTCTTTATAGATACAGAAATTTATCACAAATTGATATCGCTATTGTGAGCGTGACCGACTACATTTCATTTGTATTGTAGTGAATTTTATAGATATAAAAATTTCAGAGCGAAAGTCTGTTTTTGTTAGATTTCATTTTTTCTTATTTTAATTTTATAGACATTGTAAAATTAACAGAATGAGTTTCAGTTTACTAAAAATAAAATTTATACTATAATTTTTTATTTATGAATTGTTGGAATATTTTATGGACTTTACATATACTAGTATAATAAATAAAGTCTTTGGACACATAGACGTATGTGCACTATAAGTAATTGTATCTTACATTAAATATTAAAGTATTTGGGCCTAATAAAGTGATCTACTAAAGTTAAAAGGGGCCCCAAGTCATTTTTTATAAGTATGAGATCTACAGTTAATATGTGTAGATACCTAAGGGGCCTGATTGTTAATCTATGATGGGCTGGCTAACATACTAGGTCATTATAAATATTAAATATAGGATTATGGTCCCCAATTGGAAGGCAATAATCGTTCATCAAGTCTTCATCAAGTATTCTCCAAATATTGCTATGGATTCAGGTTTGTCTATCGTTCCATAATCTTTGATAACTTAAAGCATGATTGTCCTAGAATAAATATTCCGCATCATTCTAGGGTTTATGTATAGTTAATTCCATCATGAATTTCATTTATTATATTTAGATAGTATTCTTTTTTTTTTTCTGATAAAAAGCAAAATATTTACATTATCGTTTTAGGGAAAATTGATGAACGTGTGAGATGACTGTTTGTTGTTTATCTATGAAATTGCATTTATCATTATGTATATCTCTATATATATCTATAAATCTATCTATATATAAAAGGAGGATTGTCTATGTTTTCCCCCCAAAATCAAGAGCATTTTGATAATTTCACACGATGGCGAAGTTGTAATTAACCAGACGGACGAGACACGTGGGTCGCTGGGAATGGGCGCGTGTACCACACGCGTCTACACCGGCGCGTGTCAGCGTCAAGTTTTTTTTTTTTTTTAAAAAACGCCACACGTGGCACAATCTGATTGGCCACTTTATTTTCGGAATTTTTTTTCTCATCCCCTTTTTTCGACCTCAATTATTTTATAAAAAAAAAAAAATTTTAAAAAAAATTTACACCAAAATTCATAATTTTTTTTCCTCTTTAATTAGAGACTAATTTCATTTAATTTGGACACAAAAAAAAAATACTCTTTTTTAAATATAAATTTCTTAATTATCCTTTCTTTATTTTTCTTTTTAATTTTTCAATATCTTTTTTTTTTAAATTAATTAAGTGTGAAGTATGTTTTTTTTATTATAAATGATTATAATAATAATCATAATTTTACTTTTTAATTATAAATTATTGTTCGTAATGTTAGTTCCTTCGTTTCAAAATTTGACATTTATTTTTTTAACATATTAAGTAATATTGTATAAAATATTCCTTGGGACGAATATATTAATTTATTTTTTTTCTCGAAGTAGTATTATTTTGTAAAAATTAATGTTTATAATGTTCGTGTCTTCGTGTCAGAAAATAAATATTAATTTTTGAGACAAGTAAATTCTTTGAGGCAAAGGAAGGAATTTTTTTTTTTGATATAGAAAGTAGTATTAATTATGGGATGAAAGTAATATTCATTTTTGAATTGAAGGAATTTTTTTTTCTTAAAACGTAGAATTTTTTTATATGTCCAAAAAAAAAAGAACATTTCTTCTTTCGTCTCAATGAACATTGTAAAAAATAATACTACTTTATTCGTCTAAAAAATTAATGTAATATTTTGAGACGAAGACACTAACATTACAAACATTAATTTCAGAGGCGAATGAAGTAGTATTAGTTTTGAAAATATTAATTGGGATGAAGGGAATAATGCTCATTTTTTTGGATAAAAAATGTAGTATTATCTTTTGGTTATTCATTTTGAATCGAAAGTAATATTCATTTTTGAAATGTTGTAATTTTAGTGTCTTTGTTTCAAAATATGACATTAATTTTTTAAACAAATTAAGTAATATTTTATAAAATATTCATTGGGACGAAAATAGTAGTATATTTTTTTTCTTTACCTGAAGTAGTGTTAATTTGTAAAAATTAATTTTTATAATGTTAGTTTCTTCGTCTCAGAAAATAAATATTATTTTTTTGGACAAGTAAATTCCTTGAGGCAAAGGAATCATTTTTTTTTTTGATATAGAAAGTAGTATTAATTATGGGATGAAAGAAATATTCATTTTTGAATAGAAGGACAATTTTTTTACTTAATAGTACTGTAGAAATAATGAAAAACATATGATTATGAATTTGAATTGAGTTTCTTTTTTTACAAAACATTTTATATTAAGTTCTTCTCGCTCATTTTTTTTTACGAAACAATTCCTATGGATCTCTTTTAAAAAATGAAGGGTTATTAATAAAGAACTCTAGATTAATGATAAAAAAAATTTGGAATCCATTTGATATAACATTTTTAATTTAAAGAGTAGTTGAAGTATATTAGTGAAATTAAAAATCTTATTAAAAATCTTATTATTGGCTACAAATATAATTATTAGAACTATTTATGTTTTAATTTTTAGTTTATCAAAATTTGATGGATTATTAATCTTGATTTCATTTATTTGTGCCTTTTTTATATATAATATTTATGAATAAATTTTCTTCAACTTTTGTACTATTTTAAACTTTAAAAAATGGGTTCGGATATTAAAGAGATGAATTGTTTTATTATAAAGTATAAAAAGTTGGGTACAAAGTCATGAGTGAATAGTGTTGTGAGTATGACTTATAAGACCATTTAATATTGAAATTTTATAATCTTTTCATTGTAATTTTTTTAAATTTAAAATGAGCCACCTTTTATTAAAAAAAAAGGAAGTTTAAAATCGGACGAAGGGAGCATTTATTTATTTCATAGTGAAATAATTTATCCTAATGTTAAATTTAATTACTAGAAAATAAAAATTAAGTCTTAATAATGAAAACTAAAATAAATAAAAGTAGAAGGGAAAATTATATTTTCCGTCTCAAGTCAACTTTAAAAAATGTCATTATACAAAAAAATTATTTTCTTGCTTTCAAAAATGAATATTACTTTCAACTCAAAATAAATCACCAAAAAATAATACTACTTTCTTTGCCAAAAAATTGCTTTCTTATGTGCTTTAACTAGAAGGGAAAATTATATTTTCCGTCTCAAGTAACTAAAATTTTTGAAGTAGCGAAATCAAATTACTTTTTTTGACCCAAGTCTAGAAAAACAGTGTTAGTATGTGCTTTAACTTGATATTCCCCTATTTAAAGATTTTTGTAAGTAAAAAACGAGTTGATAAAATTTTTGAATCCTTCCTAAACCCGCAATGATCCACGTCTAATGAAAATAGTTTGGAAATGTTTTCTTTTAAATCGGGTGTGATTGGGGTGGATTTGAGATTAGCTCGAACCGTCCCATTTAACCCGAACCCGCATATTATTCATCTTTTTTTAGAATAAGTTTTAAATATTGATAATATTTGTATATTATTATATACTTATTTGTTTATAGTTTATTGTATTTTCTTATTTTTCTATGTCATATTATTAATCTCTACATTTATAAGGAAATAAATGGAAAAAATAGCATTTTATAATAGAAATATTAATAACTTTTTCTTCAACTTTTGTCCTATTTTAAACGTAAAAAAATTGTTTAGGATATTAAAGAGATGAATGGTTTTATTATAAAGTATAAAAAGTAGGGTACAAAGTTATTAGTGAATAGTTGTTGTGAGTATGACTTATAAGACCATTGAATATAAAAATATTAAATTTTTTTCATTTTACTTTTTTTAAACTTAAAATGGGACACCTTTTATTAAAAAAAAAAGGAAGTTTAAAATGGGACGAAGGGAGCATTTATTTATTTGATAGTGAAATAATTTTCCTGATGTTAAATTTAATTACTTGCGATATAAAAAAAGCATGATTATATAACAATAACATTAAAGAAATATGTAAAAATCAAACGGGGATGTAGAAGTTGAATACGGTTCAAGAACAAAATAACTTCTCAAAAATCAAAATTGATGATACTTGAAAATTTCATTTCATGTAATTTGTTTGTTTGGAGAATCACTAAAGTCAAGAGTTCCGAATTGCAGTTGAAGAGAAAGATGTGGAGACTTATAACTAGATTGATTACGCTTTCCCAATCGTTGGCGAAACGAAGTGATACTGTGGTCAAATTACGCACATATCACGTTCAATACACAATAAATATTTTTTACATAAAATATATGCGTTCAATTCCATAGCATTGAAAAATGGATGTCAAATATGATTATTATTGAATAGAACGGGAATTTACGTATAAAACGCGCTTCGTACAAACTGACTACGCCTTAAATATATATTTATTTTAGTGAACTTCAATCTGATATTTGTACTAATAATATAGTTTTCAAAAAAGTGTTTTACAATGTACACAAACATTTCTATTTCCTGTTATATTTGTATGAATTTTCGTCAATATGTGTTAATAGCTATCCGTGCATCGCACGGGAGTTACACTAGTATATAAAACAAGTGCAAGTTCCCGCTCAGAAACATCACTATCAAGGGCAAAATTGTCATTACATTGTTTATATTTACAGTTACTAAAATAGCCTATATGTTGTGTACATGATGCTGTTCAACTAAGGGTATTAGTCATTAGACTTAGAGAATACTCCCTCCGTCCCATAAGTCTTAAGAAAACTTTCCATTTTGGGCGTCCCATAAGTCTTAAGAATTCCCAAAATGGAAACTTTAAATCACTATTCTCTCCACTCATTCTCCCTCCTACATTATTTTAATACTCACAACACATTATAATTTACTATTCCCTCCACTCATTCTCTCTCCTATTTAATTTTTCACACTCACAACACTTCTTCCACTCATTCTCTCTCCTAATACTATAATAATATTCCTTAATTCCCGTGCCAAATAGAATCTTCTTAAGCTCTATGGGACGGAGGGAGTAGATGTTAATTTTTTGTGCATGTAAGCCATTTGTTTATTTTAAACTGTAAAAACTTGACAAATGTTGCTGATGTTGTGTGTATATTATCCATTTGTGTTATTCTTTCTGACAAAATTTGCCAAGTGTTTTGATCTACATTCAAATATTTCTTCCTCTTTCTCTTTTTAAGAGTCAGTTTTCATTCATCCCACACACACACCCACACCCACACCCACACACATGAACACTCACATACATAGGACACACATGGAGAATAGGTCGCCGGAGGGCTACTGGAGTCAGATTAAAAAGTAAAAAGAGAAGAAAAAGGAAGAAGATTCGTCGTCCAACTCGAATTTGTTTATGCCACGGATGTGCCCTCTTCGCACGGTTCATGTACCGCCACCGACGGTGTAGCGTGAGGTCGTGGGACGACGTGTTAGGGTTGGAGAAGAGCCGGTTGAGAACAAGGGAGTAGATGGTGAAGACGTCTGAAAGGGACAGGTAGTGAACGAGGGAAGTGGGTTTTGTTACCGGATCTAAATGGGGACAGAGAAAGGGAGGCATTATGTTGCTATCCTAGGCCGGCAGTGGGTAGAGTAGTAGTAGATGTGGGTTTGCAGTTCGGGTGGTATGGAGTCGGCGTCGGAGTATTGGGGCGGTAATGGGGAAGAGGCAACTCGAAATTGGTGTTGTGGTGGGGCGAAGAGAAGGGGAAGTGGGTGGTGGGTGGGGGAGATTAAAGAAGAAGAAGAAGAAGAGGGAGAGTTAGAGAGAGAAAGAAAGAAAGAGAGTATAAAATTTTAATTGAAATGGGAGACTGAGACGTTTGGGGATTGGAAGAGAAGAGGCATGGGAAAATGAAAGGTTGTTTGTGGAGTACAACTCATTTGAGCTTTCCAATTTTTATTTTTTTTTAATTTTTGTTTTTTTCAAATTAGCAATTAATTAGAGAGAGAGAGAAAGAAAAGTGAAATTCTTGGGTGATTGATCACATGATCCGTCCTCTCCTATCTCCCCCTCCACACCATTTTTTTTTTTTTTTGATAAAATGAGAGAAAAGTTGTAGTAAGAAAGGTAAAAAATATTACTAAAAAAAAATAGAATGTCTTCTCCATCTTTCTTCATTTTTCAAATATTAACTCCTATCCAAAATTAAATTCATAAATATATTATTAAAAAATTAATATATGAATATATATAGTTATAAGATTTTTTTGTAAGACATATTTGTCTCTATGTTAAAACGGTAAAAATACAAATAAAAAAATTGGAAGGTATATTAAGTGAGCCAAAATTGGGGACATGATTGATCGAAATTTAAGCTTCCATAAACCCAAATTATTGGAGATAGTTATTAGGTTTGAAAAAGTTTACATGCATTGTTTTTAATTTTTGTAAATATATGGGTGACTCCAAGAGCTTATTTTACAATTCGATTTGGTTAATATAACACAATTTCATATAAATTAACAAAATATTTTATATATTTAAAAATAATAGCAATATTTTATTACTAATATGATATACAATTAAATTGCACCTTTTCATCGTAATATAATTAATATTTTTCTTTCAAACCAAAAGGTTATTAATATTTTTAAGTTTGAGTAAAAACTAGATTTATTTTCAATAAAAAATAATTTTAGTATTTCTATATTTTTTCCAATGAAAGTATGTCATTTTTATTGAGAGAATTTTAGTATACCAATTAGATTGAATAGAATATAACAAAATTTATACATAATATGAACGGATAATTATTTTACATCCATTAGTAATTAGTAGTACTTTCAATATCATAAATTTATAATTCTTATTAATAATCAAAATAGGTGGTTTTCAAAGGTATAATCATAATAGAAATTCTCCATTAAATAGTTCTCCTTTTATTTTATTTAAATTGATCACTATTAATTAAGGATAGTTATTAGGAAAGATTAATTGGGTAGGGTTTCATTTAGGATTGAACATACCAAAAGTGTCAAGTTGGGCTAAACAAGTAAAGCCCACTCACAGATAGCATTGGCACCCACATTCTCAATGAGACTGATCCAATCAGAACAAGGTCCAAGGCCCATCTCAAACATCAGTCGACTAAGTCCATGATCCGACCTACCAGGTCCCGACCTAACTTAGTCCGACCTCATGATCCATACTACAATTCGGGTACGAATCATGCTCTACCCGACAGTCAGGTCGACCATTCCATGAGTGGCGACCTCGACCTAAATCAGCAAATGACGACCTGACACTTGCCGGCTTATTTGGTTAATCAACGCTCACAACTATATCCCTACAAATTAGGGACCGTTATAGACACGTGCCCACGACCAAGTAACTGCCGCTATAATCTCGGAGGACATGCCGCCTCCCCAAAAATACATCACATTTTCCTATAAATACTTCATCACTACCAAACGGTGAAAGGTAACTGCCATTTTGTATTCTGAGTTCATTATTCAATACATTTTGAGCTATAATATACCGTTATCTTACTCTCACGCCCGAGTGTCTTCGCCGGAGACACATCCGGCTAGTCGTGGGTTCTGATTTCAGGTCAAGGAGCCAGGTGATTAATCTTGCCACGTGGAGGATTATTGATAAGCACAATTCCTGCAGCATCAGTTTGGTTCCATTGCCGGGAATCGTGCTTTAAACTTGACCTCGAAAACTCTATCAACCTGCAACAATGGTGACTTCAGAGGGACACGTATCTGAGGCTTCACTTGGGCATGAAGAAGTGAACAACAACAACACGAATACAAACGCAAATGCTGAAAACTTGAACTTGCCTCCTCCCCCACCGAATCGTCCTCATGGTAGAGCCACCCGCTCTACCAGTGTTGTTGATGGCCGAGGATTGCCTGACACAAGGAGAGGGAAAAGGCATATGGATGGGCAAGGAGTTCCACCTCCTCCAAAACGTCCCACTGCTCAGGTTAATGTTGGAAGCAGGGCAGGTCCCTCCACCAACCCCATGAGCAAGAAGGAGATGATGTTGGAGCGAGCCCAGATTCTGGCCGACTTGATAGCCATGGAGGAGGCAGAACAGGCTGACATACGCTCTGAGAGAATGGCCCCTACTCAGGTTTCTAATGGGCAACAGGCCAGGAGTTTGAGGCCAAATGAAGGTGTGGGGCAGAATGGTGAAAACAGGATAGTTCAGCGAGCTCCCACGGTCGTTCATGTGCCCAGTAACGACCTAAGGGCCAGCCTCAACAGAAACAGGGAGCAAGAGGCTCAGTCTGACTTAAGGACGCGCTTAACAGCCAATAGGAACAGACAGGTCTCACCAGCCAGGACGCAGAGATCAGGGTCCCATAGAGACAGGAATGGGCGCAGGTCGCCCGTAAGAGAGGAAAGGCGCAGGTCGCCATTTGGAGATTATAGGCGCAGGTCGCCACAAGGAAGTGACAGGCACAGATCTCCAATACGATCAGAGAGGGCTCATTCCCACAGGGACAGAAGGAGTAGGCAGGTGACTCCCCCTAGAAGTGAAGGCCAGAAGTCAAATGCTGCGCCCCCTCCAAGAGATGAAAGACCCGATGCTAGGGAATGGTTGTTGATGAAAAAGAAGTTTGAGCAATGGGAGGAGGAGAAGAAAAAGGATGCTGGAAAGGTCGAACGAATTGATTTTGCTCTTCGACCTTTATCCAAAGAAATCAGAGATAGTCGGCCTCCTCCTACTTTCAGGTTGCCACTTCTGGAGAAGTATTCGGGGTCGACCAATGCAAGGAGTCATATAGCACATCTGGAAGCCACCATGTGTTTTGTCGCCAATGAGGACGACAATATGTGCAAAGCCCTCCTAAGCACACTCACTGGGGCAGCCTTAACTTGGTTCAACGGTCTGGCCGCGGGTAGCATCACTACTTGGACATGCTTCAGGACAAAGTTCTTGGATCGCTTCTCGACTGCAGGAGCTCGAAAGATAACTGTCACCGATCTGAATAACTTGGTGCAGGCGAAGAATGAAAGCTCGATGAGCTACTTCACCAAGTTTAAGGAAATGGTTGATAAGATAGAGGAAGACCTCACTGATAGGGAAGTCATTAATTGCTTCTGAAACGGTATTTCCTCGGCAGACATGGATTATGAACTCACAGTTCGTACAGTAACAACTCGACAGGAGTTGTTTGAGAAGGTGTATAATGTCGCTCTTGCTGAGGAAAGGAAAGAGAAAAAGAATGGTAAAAGCCCCAAGGTGGAGGTCGCCGATGATAAGAAAGACTCCAACAAGAATGGAGGAAATAATAAAAATGGAAAGAACAGAACAAGGGCTACAGAAAAGGTACCTGAGGCTTTCACTCCCCTTACGGTGAGTCGAACAGAGATTATGAATGCAGTCGAGCTGGCTCCTCCTGTCCCAATGAACCCAGGCAACAAATTTAGAAGGGACAATAGCAAATATTGTGATTACCACAAAGACACTGGTCATCTCACAGAAGATTGTTTGGGTTTGAAGCGAATTATACAAAGAATGGTCGACCAGGGGAGACTCGACGCTTATGTGAAAAGACCTCAAGCCGGTGGAGGCGAGCAGCCAGCAGGTGGACAGCAAGGACCGAGGCAGCCTAGATTGAACCTGGGGGTCATTACAGAGCAAGCAAGCAACACGGCCATCAAGCACAAGATCTTCCAACTCAATAAAGCCCCACATGTGCCCCCTAGAAGAGAAGTCAGAGATGAAGTGATCAGCTTCTTCCCCCACGAATTGGCTACTAACATGGCAGCTAGAGAGCAAGTTCTCGTCATCCCAGGTCTCATAGACGGATGTACGACGAGCAGACTCTTAGTCGACACGGGGGCCTGCAAGGATATTTTGTTCTACAAAACCTTTAAAGAAATGGGTCTTAATGATGAGCAGTTGGAGAGATATGATGGTAGGTTGGAGGGCTTCACCAATCATCGAGTTGATGCAAAAGGCAAGATAGAGCTCGACGTCGACCTAGGCCAACACCCCCTCAGGATCGTATCAAAGGTACAATTTATAGTAATCGATGTAAATAGTGACTATGCCGCTATACTTGGTATCCCAGGTCAGGTCGCTCTTGGAATGGTGGCATCGATCCCTCATCAGCGAGTCAAGTTCCCTACACCCACTGGAGTAGGGTGTGTACAAGGCACAACTCGAGCCTACCTTGATCATGTTCTCAGAGAAAGAAAGAAAAGGGAGTTGGAAATCGAGACTGCAGATGGTTATTTAAAGTTGTCTCAATCAGTCACCAAAACTACCAGACTGTCAACAATCACCGACGTGGAAGAGTCGACCTATCGCTCAAATGACGAGGTCATGCATGAGTCGACACGTCACTCTAACACCACTGAGGTCGATTCAGATGTAGTTATGGTCGACCAATTCATCATAGGCAACCTATGCCTCCAGCTCGACAATAACTCGGGGGCCACCACCACCACCAGCGAGGTTGCAGACAAGTTAGATGATATGATAGCAGAAGAAGCTCCACACCTGAGGGCCGAGGAGAGACAAAGGGTTAAGGAGATAATCATTGAGACTCTACAATTCAGGGATGGACCAGAGCTAGAAGCTGTGGATGAGCTAGAGTCGATAATCACCAATCCTTCCTACCCCGACCAAAAAATTCAAATTGGGAAGCAGTTATCGGTTGAGGAGCGAGCAGAAATCATCGATCTACTCAAGAAAAGTAATGATGTCTTCGCATGGAGGGTGGAAGACATGAGGGGAATCAAGGAGGAGGTCGCTGTTCACAGACTGGAAGTCAACCCGACCATAAAGCTTAGACCCCAAAAATTGAGAAGCTTTGCTCGCGACAAGGAGGAAGCCATAAAAACTGAGGTACAAAAACTTTTGAATGCAGGGATAATCAAAGAGGCCACTCATACAACGTGGTTGGCCAACGTGGTCATGGTGAAGAAATCAAATGGCAAATGGCGGATGTGTGTCGACTTCACCACTCTCAATCTTGCCTGCCCTAAGGACAGCTATCCCCTTCCTAGAATCGACAGGCTAGTCGATTCCATTGCTGGTCACTCAACCCTCGGCTTCCTCGCGCTTACTCGGGTTACCACCAGATTAAGATGCATGAGGACGACATAATCAAGACGGCATTCCAAGCGGTGGAGGCATCTTGCTACAACATGATGCCATTTGGATTGAAGAATGCGGGGGCAACTTATCAAAGGATGGTGAACAAAGTCTTTGCTTCTCAAATTGGCCGAAACATGGAGGCCTACGTCGACGATATGGTCATCAAAACAAAGACCGGACGTCACGTGGTCGAACTAAAGGAAACGTTCGCCAATTTAAGAGCAAACGACATGAAGCTCAACCCTAGCAAGTGTGTATTTGGTGTAGGCTCTTTGGAAAGTTCCTTGGGTTCATGGTATCTCGAAAGGGGTATAGAAGCTAATCCGAGAAAAATCAAGGCTTTAGTCGACATGAAGGCTCCCACGGTGTCGAAGAGATGCGGCGACTTAACGGAAGGGTAGCGGCTCTTGGTCGTTTCATATCAAAGTCGGCGAGAGGTCTCTCCCCTTCTTCAAAGCATTGAGGGGACGAAAAGTTTTGAATGGACGACCGAATGTCATTCGTCGTTCAACGGTGAAGGATTACCTCGCTACTCCACCTCTCTGAGTAGCCCGACCACGGCGAAACTTTATTTGTGTATTTATACGTGGGAGATAAATCGGTGGCGGCGGTTTTGGTTAGAGAAGATGAAGGGCTTCAAAAGCCGGTATACTACATCGCCAAGGCCCTATCGGATGTGGAGAGCGAGATACTACAATGCTGAGAAGGTCGCACATGCCACTAGTCGTGGCTTCAAGGAAGGCTGCGAGCTTATTTTACGGCTCATCCAATTGTGGTTCTTACAAATGCTCCCCTAAGAAAAATTCTCCACAAGCCGGAGAGTTCGGTCGACTTCTCAATTGGTCAATTGCCCTTCTTGAATTTGACATTGAGTATCGACCTCGAAAGGCGTTGAAGGCTCAAGCTCTAGGCGACTTCTTGGTCGAGCTTACGTTCACCAAGGAAGACGACGAGCGGCGAGCTCCAAAAGAAAAGGCTAAAGGGAAGGAGTCGAGTCCCGGTCGCCGTCGATCTACCCGACGATTGTTGGAAGGTCTATTCAGACGGGTCAGCGACCAAGAATAGCAGTGGAGCTGGATAGTGCTAATTGAACCAGAATCTGGGACAGTGTACGAGGAGTCATTAAGGTTCAAGTTCGATGCTTCCAATAACCAGGCCGAATACGAAGCCTTGATAGCAGCTATAGAGTACGCTAAGTGTTTTGGAGCAACTAAGATTATGGCTTAATGTGATTCACAATTGATAGTTAACCAGGTCCGAGGCGAGTACGAGGTGCTTAGTGCCACGCTGATCAAATATTGCGACCTGGTGAAGGAACTGATAAAAGATTTGGAATTCTGGGAGATTCAAAGAATTGGACGAGAAGACAATGAGCTAGCTGACCTCCTCTCGAAATTAGCCACTTCGGATGAACCACATGATGAACCTATCTCCTTCCTCGAAAGTCCAGCCTATGAAAGAGTAAAAATTCAATGCATAAATGATCCCTCAAGAAATTGGACTCAGGAGAAGTGTTGGATTGAGGAAATGAAGGCATACTTAGAAAGTGGTGAGCTGCCAGATGACGAAAAGAAGGCTCGAGCTATCAAAAAGAAGGCTCCGAGGTATGTCATTCAAGGAGGCGACCTGTTCAGAAGATCTTATACTCGACCATTGCTAAAGTGCATCCATCCCCAAGAGGTCGCCCTATTGATACACGAAGTGCATAGTGGAATTTGTGGTGGACACCCGGGGGCCAGGACTCTTGCTGACAAGTTAATCACTTTGGGGTACTACGGCCACACATGAGAGCTGACACTCACAACTTTGTTCAGCAATGTGATCAATGTCAAAGATTTGCCAACTTACCTCATGTGCCAACAACCGAGCGAGACTCCGGTAATTGCGGCTTGGCCATTCGACATGTGGGCGTCGACTGATTGGACCCTTCCCTCCCGCCCGAGGAAACTTCAAGTATGTGATAGTGGCCATAGACTACTTCACCAAATGGGTTGAGGCCAAACCACTAGCTCGCATCACAGAGTAGAATGCTATCAACTTCATCCACGACTTCATTTGGTGTCGATTTGGTTTTCCTCGTGCTATAGTGTCCGACAATGGTTTACGGTTCTCCCAAACCTTCGAAGCGAGAAATGAATCGAGTAGGGATCAAACATTGGAAATCATCGCGCCTATCCTCAAGGAAATGGACAAGCTGAAGCAGCAAATAAACTTGTTCTATCTTCACTCAAGACAGGGCTCGTAAGTCGACGAAATAATTGGTTGGACGAACTTCCCCTTGCTCTTTGGGCGGTTCGTACAACCACTCGGGGCCTACGGGAAACCCCTTTCGCTCTCACTTACGGATCGAGGCCATGGCACCTGCTGAGCTCGGATTCCCTGCTTGCTAGAGTGACCTTCTTTGATCAAGAGCGAGAATGATACCAACAGGTTTATCGACTTGGACACGATCGACGAGAAGCGAGAAGCTTGACCTACCTCCGAATGGTCAACTACAAGCAACGAACTAAAAGTTATCACGACAAGAAGGTCAAGGCAAGGTCGTTCCAAGTTGGAGATTATGTGTTGAGAAAGATTGAGGCAACGGGTAGAAGGACCCAGCAGAACAAGCTATCTCCTAACTGGGAAGGTCCATATGTAGTCACTCGAGTCGTCAAGGAAGGCACCTACATAATAGCTCATCCCGGAGGTGACGAGTTGAAACATCCTTGGCATGCTACTCACCTCATCAAATACTACTTTTAGTTTTCAGTTTCCAAGTTCAAGTTTGTGGTAGTTCTAGTGTCAAATTGATGTAAGCATGTTCTATACTTCAATGAAAAGCGCAGTTCATTCCATCAAGCATAGTGTTACAATAACCCCAACAAGCTCGACTCTTAGTCAGCTTCGTTTTAACAAGCTCGATTCTTAATCAGCTTTGTTCAATTAACAAGTCCGACTCTTAGTCGACTTCGTTATAACAAACTCGACTCTTAGTCAGTTTGTTCTAATTAGCTCGATTCTTAATCAGCTTTATCCATTTAACAGGTCCGACTCTTAGTCGACTTCGTTCTAACAAACTCGATTCTTAGTCAGTTTGTTCTAATTAGCTAGACCCTAGGTCAGCTTCAGTAGTGTGAGCAGGTTCGACTCATAGTCAATCTCATTCACAAAAAAGTTAAGCAAGTCTGAGGTCGACTAAATAAATAAAGATCAAGTCACCTCTAGGCTCAAGTTTACTCATTCATCCTATCTATATCTAGCTCGACGTTTACTTTAAAAAAAAGCATACAACATGCAATAAATAAGGTCAGCTATGATAAAGGTAAGTCTCCCAAAACGGGCTAAGACTTAGACAAAATAAAGTTACAAAAGTATCTTGCCTCCCAAAAAATAGGGCCAAGGCATCAAAATATTCAAGAAATCAAAAGAGCAAAAATGTTGGTTGGGACTTGTTCATTACAATTCGGCTAAGAAATTTAAGGGTTTTGATTGACGACGGATCAGTGCGTCGATGCTTGACTACGTCCCTCCACATCTCCTTGTTGCTGGGGAACCTATGGGTTTACCCGACTCTGAGTAAACCTGTTCATTATCTTCATCCATGGTGGCAGCATCCTCAAGTTCTTGCAGAACAACATCAAAATTCCTGTCAGCAACAGGGGGAGCTTCCCACTTCTCACAATGGTCCTCTTCATCCTCTTGGGCAATGAAGGCCAAGTCATTTTCAAGATAGGGAACGAGTGAGTGACCCCTGCGAGCTTCCATGTCGTATTGAGACTCAGAAAACCAACGAGCTAATTGCTCGATGGTAACTGTAGCTGTTGAATCTACCAATGCACGACGGGCCATGTGCCTCTTCCCAACCTCGAGAAAGTCTTGTGCCTTAGCCACGATGGCATTATAGAACTCATCTCCTTCCTTGAACTTCTCCACAGCATCAGGGCCAGCCTTCTTCAGAGCCTCCTTCCACATAGCTCGAGCTGAGTTATGCTCCTCGTTAAGCTCTGTCAAAAAAGAATCTTTATCGGCAAGAAGTTTGGAGACAGTGGCAAGCTCAACCTTCGTCCTCTCATGAGCAAGGCGCTCAGCATCCCTCTCTGAAGTCACTTCCTTGAGCTTGGACTCTGAAGCTTCGAGGTCGGACAGGGCCTTTGTCTTCACCATCTCATTAGCTTCATATGAATTGTCCAGGTCGTTGTACTTCTCCTTCAAATCCGCAAGCTCTTTAGCCTTTTTGGAGTAATCTTGAAGGGCTTGCCTCTCTCTCTCGATGGAAGCTCTCCAAGAGCTCTTCACCTGCTCGACCATCGTAAGATTCTGCATTTCAAAGAAACAGAAAAAGTGTTAGCTCGTAATTTGAGTGGATCGAGTAAGGGGATAAGCAACTACAAGGAAAGAGAAAATGACAAGTTACCTCACTATGAGCCATCCCGGAGCGAGCAGAAAATTCCTCGGGGGTGATCCCCTTATCAGCGAATGAGCTAGGAGGTCGACATCTATTGCCCTCCTAACAATCACTTGGCCCAGGCTCATGTCGGGGATAGCGACGGCTCAGCTGTTAAACCCTTCCAGCGGAGGAACATCACTCAGCCTCTTCATCTTTTCATCCAGAGACTCCTTGCGGGAGGAAGGAAGGCTGGTGGAGGCAATTGACTCGAGGACACAGACTTTCCCTTCTCGCATCGGGACCTCTTCTTCGAACTTATAGGACGATCGTCCTCATCTTCCTCCATATCATCTTCATCAACGTTGACGACCAGTAAAGGGCTAGCCCCCGCCATCCCAGCTCCAGAGGTCTCCATATTGGCATCTTGATTTGGGTCGGAGCTCAGACTTGCCCTGGCCCGACTGTGGGAATCATCACCTCCTTCATTGGCATCATTGGATTGGGTGCCGCTTTGCAAAGGGTCTTCCAGCTCGACCTCTTCCATTGGGATCATTCCAGCGACATC
Source organism: Adenophora triphylla var. japonica (assembly GCA_022495995.1). NCBI lineage: Eukaryota > Viridiplantae > Streptophyta > Magnoliopsida > Asterales > Campanulaceae > Adenophora > Adenophora triphylla. The sequence continues at coordinate 77,930 of JAFEMH010005424.1, forward strand.
CTTCGGGAGCAAATTGTTCCTAGTAGCAGCTTCTCTCTCTCTGCTCGCCTTAGCATTGGCAGCCCCATGAGCCCTCTTGGCTTTCCTCTTATCAGAAACCCCAACAATACGCACCATATTCGCTTCTTGTTCGGGAGTTAAAACTACACGACATCAAAGAAATCAAGTGTTAGCTCGGCAATTCAAAACAGTTCTACGAGTAAACCATTGACGAGGTAATTGATACAATTCAAAACAGTTCTACGAGTAAACCATTGACGAGGTAATTGATACAATTCAAAACAGTTCTACGAGTAAACCATTGACGAGGTAATTGATACAATTCAAAGCAGTTCTATGTACGAATTGAATAACTCTACATACGAGCAGGCAATTTGATAAAGAGTTGCAATTCGAAATAGTTCTATGTACGAGCTAACTAAGTTCTACATACGAGCAGACAACGGACGATCTAAGAGTTGTATATGCAGCTAAAAATAACGCTATGTGCCAATGATAAGTTACTTATGCAAGTTAACAATGGACGAGCTAATGAATGCAGGTCAAGTAAATCCTTACCACCAACATGCTCTCCGTGGTCTTTGCAGTAATTTTCATTCTTCTGACAAAATTGACAGTTCTCCTTCAACCTACCCAAGGAATGAGTAACCCAGTCCGGATATACCGGCCTCTCAATACAGAACAAGGGTTCTACTACTCCATCCCCAGGCATCATCCCAGCCTGGATGTAGTTATACTTGGTCATCCCTAACACCTCCCGGCTAATGGGCCCTTTCGCGACCAACGCGCACAACTTCCTATACAAGGTTTGGTGCCATGGAGGCTCCCAGTAGTTTTCCTCGTCAATAGTGTCAGACTCGCTATTTGGCAAGGGGAATTCCCATCCCAGCCTACTCTCTACAACTACCACATAGGAATTCCAGCTGATATGCTTGTTGGGAAGGTTGGCAAACAATTTTGGAGAATTGGGTTTGGAAGGAGTACTAATCCCCAATCTGCCTTGTCGAGCTTTGGAGCGAAAAATTCCTTGAAGACTCTCATGCAAGGTTCATGGCCTAGAAACCTACATACCATGGCAAAGCACACTAGTACTCTGCAAGTGTTGGCCCCAAGCTGAAGGGGAAGAGCATCCATGCACTCCAGAAACTCATTGATAAAGGGATCTAAGGGCGGCCTCAACCCCGCCTCAAGCTGTCCATAAAAGAAGGCCACCCTAGTGGCATCGGTAGTGAAGGCGGTACGGAACTTGGCCATAAAGTCCGCCTTACTAAGGATGGTTATCCTATAATCCACTCTACTTACTCCACGAAATCATAAACCATGTTGTATCGGGACTCCATATTTTTCTTTCCTCGAAGAGGCCTCTGGTATATATCCTCTCTCGTTCTTCCCCGGTATAACGAGAGGAGCCAAACGCATCCACAATTCGGGCCGGAAGAGGTCGAAGCGGCATTTCCTTCTTGAGTTGTCATATACGTACAAGAAGAAGGAGAAACGGGGGAGTCGGTCCTATGATCACATTCAGTCGACCTACCTAAGGGCGACCTAAACTCCCCTGGAAAACCTATTCTGTTCCTAAGGAAAGAAGGTTTGTGGACATCCCTAACATAAAACAAAGTGATATGATCAAGCAATTCATGAAATAGATGAAAAGCGACAACATTTGAGTCGTCAATCACCACATTTTCAATTTCTCCTGCAACTGGCAACCCTATTTCACTAAAGTTCAACTCCCACCTGGTCAAGATAGAGGCACACTCGCTTAATGACATCTCCCTCCACCCACCGTTTATGTGCTTGCATACTCTACGGTTAACAGTGCAATACCCGTACCAAGCTCCTGGTTCACTACTAAAGGTCCTAGCCATGGCGGAATTAAACACAAATCAGAAATCAAAGCCCTAAAGCAAATATACAAGGGAAATACCTTAATGGATTGCAGAAAGGGAGTTCGTTGCTGAAAGCCGAGAAGCTGGGTTTAAGTTTTCTTTGCAATTCCGTGATTGTCGCCGGAGAAAAAGAGTTTGGAAACAGTAAGAATTCGAATTTGGGAAGAAGACTGAGTATTTCTATTTTCCTAAATTTGGAAGGGGAAAAGAAAATAGAAATTAATTTTCCAAAATTAAAAACTGAAGCGGTTTTCGAGAAGGAGTTCCAAGCGTCAGAATTGCAATCATTACCAAAATCGGCGCTCCTTCATCTCCTACCGTTCATCGCCAACGACCAGGATGGTGCCACGTCATCAAAGGTCGACTATACCTCAGAATGAGTAGCGACCTGCGAGTAAAGCAATTCCCGTCAAAGATTTCCTTAACTTCCAAGTCGACAAAGTCCACTCGAAAGTTGGGGGCCACTGAACATACCAAAAGTGTCAAGTTGGGCTAAACAAGTAAAGCCCACTCACAGATAGCATTGGCACCCACATTCTCAATGAGACTGATCCAATCAGAACAAGGCCCAAGGCCCATCTCAAACATCAGTCGACTAAGTCCATGATCCGACCTACCAGGTCCCGACCTAACTTAGTCCGACCTCATGATCCATACTACAATTCGGGTACGAATCATGCTCTACCCGACAGTCAGGTCGACCATTCCATGAGTGGCGACCTCGACCTAAATCAGCAAATGACGACCTGACACTTGCCGGCTTATTTGGTTAATCAACGCTCACAACTATATCCCTACAAATTAGGGACTGTTATAGACACGTGCCCACGACCAAGTAACTGCCGCTATAATCTCGGAGGACATGCTGCCTCCCCAAAAATACATCACATTTTCCTATAAATACTTCATCACTACCAAACGGTGAAAGGTAACTGCCATTTTGTATTCTGAGTTCATTATTCAAGACATTTTGAGCTATAATATACCCTTATCTTACTCTCACGCCCGAGTGTCTTCGCCATAGACACATCCGGCTAGTCGTGGGTTCTGATTTCAGGTCAAGGAGCCAGGTGATTAATCTTGCCACGTGGAGGATTATTGATAAGCACAATTCCTGCAGCATCAAGGATCATTGTAAAAATTGCAATTATTTTGGGACTTTTTATATGAGTAGTACGCCCAATATTACAAAATATTCTATTTTTGATAGGAATGAAGGAGTATAAGATTTTTAAAAAAATGTGAAGAAGAGATAATTCACTTAGTTACAAAAGAGATATATTTTGAGTAACATTTTTTCTAGGTTTCAAACAAAAGTATCATCTAACTATTCATTCTAATTATTAATTGTCTGTAAATATATATTTTTTTCTTTTTTACATTACTAATTGTCTGTAACTATTCATTCTAAATATCAATATAGTTGGGCGAGGGTTTTTTTCTTCCAAAGGAATCCCGACACGGATAATTAGCGTTTTTGCACGGGATATATTGAATAATTCCAATTGTATAAGAACCCAATCCGTCTTGGCCCAAAACTGTACCAAAGCCAAACATCACTTGCCCCAAACCTCATTTGTCTCAAACCTCGGATGAAAATCGCTTGAGCCAAATCGAATCCGTGCCAAACCGCTTGATCCAAACCGCCTAAGCCAAAACCGCACCAAAGAAAACCCACTAAACAAACCGCCTAAGTCAAACCTCTTGAGACAATCGCACCAAAAACCACATCCGTGCCAAACCGCCTTATCCAAACCGCCTACACCTAACCGCATTGAGTACAAATTGCACATGAAGCAAAACCGCACAGCCCAAATCGCCTCGACTCAACCCAATCCGTCCATCCAAACCGCCATGGGAGCGGACACTCCAAAGCCAAGGGAGCGGACGTTCCTTAAATTTCCAGTAACACCGGTCGAATTCTAGAAAATGGGAGTGATCGTTCCCCCCAATTGGAGCGGACGCTCCCCTATGACCAGAAACTTCAAGCTGAAAAATAACCCATTGCACACTTATGTCCCAATATTAGCATGGCCATGCCTGAAACAAAGCATGGCCTTGCACTGAAGCCAAAAAATCCATAAAAACCATAAAAACCCAAGAAATCTATCCCGTATTACAATCGAACCACATAATAACCAGAATCATCAAATCTCCAGGCTTGAATGACATCCCCCGGGAGATCACGAGAGTGCAAATACCCCATATGAAATTAACATATAAAGGTAAATATTAAGTTCAATGTGCAATAATTTTTTTTTTCCAAATGATAAAAGGATTAGATATTCTGAATAGGTATTTAAAAAGTTCGAAGTAGTATGAACGAATCAACTTGTATTATTTTTTATAGACTGAGACACTAATTTAGCGAACTAAAACAAAGCAAGTAGAGATTACTTTGGTATGAGCAAGAAATAATAGTCATGTATTACTTGATACAACAAAACATTTCATAGAACATGGCATGTGTCAGTAATCTAATACTAATGGTAGCAGTTAATGGGTACATATTATATAGGAAGGAGTTATGCACAAATTAATAACCACAAATGATAAATTTTTAAGCGAAGGGAAATTTACTATCTTCACGCTAAGTGAGTAATACATAACTATAAATATTGCCAACTGTATGTAATACATATCGAAAACGAAATGGTGAAAAAGTTTAACATAGATGAGTATGACATATTTCCTTACTTTCGTTGATTTTGATATAACTATTCAAAACAAGCTTAAAATGGAGAATTTAATGATAATTTTATTTTAAGCGTACTTTATGAAGAACAAATAAATAATAATATATGAGTAAAAAAATAAATATGGGTATTTTTATTTTAGTTTTTGGAAATACAAAAAAGGAGTATACAATGTCCATGATATGAAAAGTTGACAACTTAAAAATGTCAAAAACAAAATCTTCTGTTTTGCTAAATAAAAAAAAAAAAAACAAGTTTTATCTCCAAAAAAAATACAATAAAATTTTGACATGTTTGTCAAATAAATAATTGAATAAAATTTGACAATATTTTTTTGAGATTATATTATTGACAACTTGAAAATGGTCATTAATACAACTAACATAATTTACCTTTCTCTTCTCTAATGAACTTAATTTACATGTTACTTAGTGGTATTTTTATTCTTTTTGACAATTGCTTCATTGTTTAAAGAATCTTGAGTGCAATAAATCTTTTTGGCTCTCACTTGATAAATATACATGTCGCTTCTTTTGGCTAAATTGTCTACATTTTTAAAAATTAACAGAAAACACTTTAAATATAAATGAATAATAAGGAATATTTTGAATATATTATTATTTGATCTAGATTCGAAGCAATGTTGGAGATGGTGAAAGATAATTGGTGCTAAAATCATTTATTGTTTTGGTGCAATTTATGCACCAAACTGTTAGAGATGGTCTTAATATCTTACTACTATTATTGTCTGTAAAAATACTAATCTAAATTGTTTTATATATTTTTCTTTATATTGCAATCTTTATATTTTAGTTTTTCCTTTATTTTTTAACAATCATTCATCTCAAAATAAATGTTTAAAATTTTTTTAAAGAACAAATGTAATATTTTTTTGAATATTCATTTTGGGCAAAGGGAGTGCTTAACAATCTATTATAGAAAGTAAAAATTATGTGTTTACTTTTTGAATATTCATTTTGGGCGAAGGGGGTGCTTAATAACAAAAATAAACAAGAATATGTATCCCTAAATTATCTTTTTTTTTTTTTCTGGAAGCAAAATTATCTTAATGACCAAGATCTTCAAATTAGAAGAAGGTAAGGTTATAGATTATGTGGAATTGTGATCTCTTTAGAATTACATTTAAATATTTCTTCTATTGATCTTATCTTGAAGAGACATTATTTTGTCCAGAGATTTGGTGCGACCGCCCCCTAGGCGGTTTGGGCGGGTTGGGCATGGATGGTCTGGGATTGTCATATTAGGGCGATTTAGATAAGATGCGATTTGGGCTGGTGCGGTTTGCCTCGGGTGCGGTTTGCCTCTGGTGCGGTTTTGGTCCTGGTGCGATTTTTGGTGCAGTTTGGCTCCGGTGAGATTTTTGGCTCTGGTGCGGTTTTGGCCCTCTGGTGCGGTTTGGTGGATCAGGCGATTTTGGATTGGGTTGAATTTCTATCTATTTTTACTTTGATTTTACTTAGCTTGAACTGATAAGCAAGTAAAGTTGATAGTTAGGTGTTTTTTTGGGTTTAGAGTTGGGCAAACTTTTATTCCCGCTAATTGATGTAACTCTTATTTATATCTCTAATTCCTTTTTTATTTGTTTAGATTTCCATATGTTATGTGTTAGCAATTATCGGTGCATCGCACGGAAGTAATGCTAGTATATATAAAAGCAAGATAGTCTAACTTTCCCCCCAAAAGCCAAGGGTATTTTGGACATTTCATGTCGTGGCAAAATTGCAATTAACAAGGCTGAAACCACACGTGGGAAGCTGTCATTGGGCGCGTGTAGTACACGAACAGACCATGGCGCGTGACTGAAGGGTTTTTTTTTCCCTTTCTGGACATGTTTTGACCAATATGCAAAGGGCAATCTAGACATTTCCAACAATGGCATATTTGAAAATAATTGAAAACCCATGTGTCACTTTCTAATTGGCTGGTTTTATTTCAGTTTTTTATTTTTATCCCATTTCTTTGACCTCAATTATTTTGTATTAAATTAATTTTTTTAAAAAAATTTTTTTTACACAAAAAATCATAATTTTTGTTTCTCTATAAATAGAGACTTCTTTCATTTAAATTGGACACAGAAAAAAAATCCTCTTTTTTAAATATAAATTTCTTAATTATTCTTTGCTAATTTTTCAATTTATTTTTAGTGAAAAATAATTAAGTGTGAAGTATTTTTTTATTCTAAATGATAATGATAATAATAATAATAATAATAATAATAATAATAATTTTACTAATAAAAGAAATAAAGAATATAAAATAAAAGAAAAGTGATGGGGTATAGGATGATGAGTTGGAATGTTGTTGAATATGTATATAAAAAATCATTGTGTATTTATAAAGTATATATGGTTATTAAATATAATAATAATAATATATATATATATATATATATATATATATATATATATATATATATATATATATATATATATATATATATATAGGGCGGAGTGTGATGAATGTGGGTTTGGGTTTCTATTTAATAAGTGGGTTGGGGTAATATGGTTATTGGGTTTATTTTAGTTCGATCCATAAAACAATTTATTTAATTTTATTAAAAAAAATCTTTGAAGCATAGTAAATAAAGTATTATAAATGTGTTGAATATGTATAAATAGAGACTTCTTTCATTTGATTTGGACACAGTAAAAAAGTAAAAAAAAAATACTATAATTTTTATATACTTGATTTGAAAGATGAATATTCCTTTGTTCTTACAAAAATGAAAAATTTATAATTTAAAACGGTTTTGATGCAATGGACAGCCGAATTTTTAGGATAATCTATATTTTTTGAAAATGAAATAATTCAGTAAATAAAGTGAGTATTTGATGATTGAATGAAATAATTATGTTATGTGGAAATTATTTTGAGTTGAAGTTGGATTTGTCCACCTTAAAATGTTTCAATTTATTTAGGATTTGTAGGCTTGAAGTGTGGAAATTATGCGTAAGATTTTTAATTTTAACATTATTGTTATTGTTATTGTTATTGCAATTGTAATTGTAATATTATTAGGCTCTGAATGGGCGAAAACTGGCGCGTGCCGTACACACGCCGACACAGGCGCGTGTACGCATGCTGATCTTTTTTTGACACGTGGCGATCTCTGATTGGCCGGTTTTATTTCAGATTTTTATTTTTTATCCATTTTTTTACCTCAATTATTTTATAATAAATTATATTTATTTTAATTTTTTACACCAAAATTTATAAATTTTTTTCTCTATAAATAGAGACTATTTTCTTTTGATTTGGACACAAAAAAAAAACTCTTTTTTAAATATAAATTTCTTAATTATCCTTTCTTAATTTTCCTTTTTAATTTTTCAATATCTTTTTTTTAGTGAAAATTAATTAAATGTGAAGTATTTTTTTTTTAATTATAAGTTGAGATAGATAATTGCAGATTTAGGGAAGATAAGATTATTTTCGTTTTTAGAACTAAGATAGATTACGCTTTCCCAATTGGTCGCGAAAACTAAGTTACACTTTGGGCAAATTACTTCCCTTAATCACATGTTTCTTAACAAAAATTACGCACATATCACGTTCAATACACAATAACTATGTTTTACATGAAAATAAAATATGCGTTTAATTTCATAGCATTGAAAAACAGACGCCAAACGTGAGTATTATTGAATAGAACGGGATTTTACGTATAAAACATGTTTTGTACAAACTAACTATGCCTTAAATATAGATTTATTTTAGTTTCTTCAATCTGATATTTGTACTGATAATATAATTTTCAAATAAGTATTCTGATTTTACAATGTATCAAACATAACTATTTTCTGTTGTATTTATATGAATTTTCGTCTTTCATTTATGAGTAGGTCTGCTGAGAAACGCGTTTCTCCACAACTATGGAGAAACGCGTTTTTAATAGCCAGAAGCTATACGTTTGATAACCAGAAGAAAATTTCTGGATATCAGTCTCAAAGGGTTCTAGATATCCAGAAGCTTTGGAACGGATATCCAGAAGTCTTTGGGCGGATATCCAGAAAAAATAGATTTGAAGCCAAATCCAAGGCCAAGACCAGAAATTGCTTATTGAAGGTTTCTGGATATCCAGAAACCTTCAATGTATATCCGTAAACCATCAATGAATATCCGTAAACATTTTGAAAGTTTACGGATATCATTTTTGAAGGTTTCTGGATATCACTTTCATAAGCTTCCGGATATCCTTTGAAGGGTTACGGATATCCAGAACCTTTGAGACTGATATCCAGAAGTAACCATGGGACAAGGTCATGGGCAATACAAAAAGTTTCTGGATATCCTTTCAAAAGGTTCTGGATACCCGTAACCCGTTTCTCCATAACTTATGGAGAAACGCGTTTCTCCCTAGATTTTACGTTCATTTATTAGTAGATGTCCGTGCATCGCACGAGAGTAACACTAGTAATAATAATAATAGGGGTTAATATAATTGGAAATTTGGAATCAGTAGAGCCATGACAGAGAACGTTATCACCTGTGGTAAAAGTTATCACCTAGATTAATATAAGAGGGTCGGATGTATTCAACATTTTCCTTTTATTAAAGCACATATAAGTTGTTTTCGGATGACTTATAATGAAAATTGCATTAAAAATTATATGAAACTACTGTTGCTTTGTAACAAATAAGCAACAGTTTAGTGAACCATTTTATTTTATTTATTCCGTTATATTCCAAATTCAGAAAATAGCGATGAATCATCAAAAATGATGGAACTAATTGAGAACAAATAAATAAATAATTTTTATTTTATTTTGTTACAAATAAAGTTGATATACAGAACGTTACTGTATTTAATCTTGATTGGGTCCCGGCCTGCTAAACAAGACGAGAGACGAGCAGTCTCTGCTTCCACCGCTTTGGGATGAGCAAAAACCACCTCTGATCATTCCTGACGTCATCATCATCTTTTCCGGTATGCTCTTCGGTCATTATTTCCTAAGAAAAATTGATCAGTTGCTTTTTTCTTCTACTTTTAATAACCCTATTTATGTATGAAAATCAGCTGGGCGACTCAACCAGCTCCTCCACCTATTTCGATGGCCGATAAACCTCAAAACCCTGGTGCCTTCTCTCTCTCTCTCTCTCTCTCTCTCTCTCTCTGTGTGTGTATGTGCGCGCGCGTGTTTCCTCCAATTTATTATACTATCATCACAGTTATTGTTCATAATTCATAACTTGAAAATTGAAATTTTCACTTCTATATTTTATTTTATTTTCAAATTATTTGACTTCATTGAAAGTGCTTAGTGTTAAACTTTTTATGCTTTGAGGCTATGACATGTGAAGCCTTGTTGGAGTTCTAATGAACTATGCTGAATGAATATGAATCACTGAAGTATTTTGGAAGATGATAATTTGATTTCAAATCATATGATTGCTCATGTTTGGACTTACTATTGGAGGACTCTTTGATTGCTCGACTTGGGAGGGTATAACTTTTGAGTTTCTAAAGTACTTTTCGTAATTCATGGTATGTTAAAACTTAGTTTAATTCAGACTTTAGTTTTTATATTCTGCCACTTTTAACATAATGCATCAGTTGCAAAAGAGTGTTGTGGAGAGTGAATTTTATGGCCATGAATTGGTGTTGATGGAACCCTTAAGATCGATACGCTTCTCTCTGAATATCGGAAATTTCGGCATTGGGACAAGAAATGTCAAAGTGCCAATTAAGTAGATTGGGAGTTGAAAATGTACCCATGTATTTGAGTGTCCCCAGACCATATGTACAAGTTTTGAACAACCTTTCTAGTTCTAACAACACTTTCTCTCATTTAAGTTCTACAAGTAAACCCTACCAGGGAACTACATTGGGAGGAGATGGAAAGCAGGAAATGATAATAAAATGGTAGAGATACTTGAGATTTCCATCAAATGGTTATAGCTGATGTACTTTTTCTTTGTTCCAACAAGCCAAACATGGAGTATATACCAGGCTCAAAGAAAGGCTTTCCATCACAAGAATTTCTCACTGAGCAGCGTTATGTTATGGCTATATGGATGTGGAGCGCAATAAACCACTCCAAAGTATTTAAGGGAGCGCAATTGCCATTGCACCCTCTCTGGTGAGCCATCTAAGAGCCACTGTAAAGCATTATTAGTCAGCACCAAAATCATGCATTACACTGTTACCTCTCCATCTTGCTTTTGCCTTCACCCTTTCCTATACACAGCTCTTCTTCTTATTACCCATAAGTGACTGGAAGATACTCCAGTAGATTTTGCTGACTGAAAAACTAACTTGCAATTTCTGCTGAATGTAATCATTCCTAGGTATACACTGCTCAACCAAGGTTATGTCCTGTTCTGAGTTGGTTAGACCCATAATTTAAGTTACTGAAGCTTTCACACTTGCTTATTTATTGACTAACACCATCCTACGATTTAATTAATTGATTTTCTGTACATTGATACAACTCCATTTGTTGCTAGCATTGGATAGTTATTTGTCTAAGAATCCCCTGGAATACAGATCATAGGCAGATAGCCTATTTGGCATTATTTGGCTTTAAAAGTTAGTAAAGTTATTGCCTAGTAGCTTCATTTGTGGAGACATATTCAACTTAATCGGTTAATGGTGTAAGCTGCCACTCCATGGAAATTTCGTATTCTTTGTGCTCACTATTTCTTATTCATTATGAGCGGGGCGGAGCCAGGAATTGGCCGAGGGGGCAAGATTACACGGGGTTCGGGCGGCCTCAAAAAATTTTCGGGTCGAACAAGTAAAAAATGGGTCGGATCCATGAAATACAATGTATTTTAGTTAACAAAAATGATAAAAGTAAGTAATTCAAAGAACGATTGAAATAATGTTGAAGTATTTAACGCAAACAATTTATTAAAATATATTACTCGTACAAAAAAGAAAATCAAATTTGCTAATTAAACTTGGGATAATAGGAAGAAAGACCAAAAACAAAAAAAATGGGAAAAGCCTAACTAATTAATTAAGATTGAAAAAATGCGAGGAAATTAGGAGAAAGAGAAAAACAAAACTGTTAAGAGAAAGAATAGCAAAGATGGAAGACAAATAAAATTAATTGAAAATGTAGGTAGCAGAGTTCGAACATGGACCAAAAGCTTTAACTTCACCCCTTCTACCACTGAACCACACCACTCACTGGTATTAATCTTGAAGTTAATTATATATATACATATATAACAAAAATATGGGGGGGGGGCAAAAAAAAAAAATTCCACTGCATTTCCGCCGCTGGGGGGGGGGGGCGAGTGCCCCCTCCTGCCCCCCCTGGCTCCGCCCCTGATTATGAGAACTTTTCACTAAAAGTTAGCGTGCTTAATGCAGCGTCTGAGGTTGTACAACCACTTGCTGAGGATCAAGATGCCAAAGCAGAGGCTACTAAGGAAAATCAAGTGGCATCTGTGTTTGTGAACTCAGAACCAATCAGAGAAGATCAAGTACAAAATGCGATCAAGTTTCTTTCACACCCGAAAGTTAAGGGATCTCCTGTTATGTACAGACGCTCCTTTCTTGAGAGGAAGGGGCTCACGAAAGAGGAGATAGATGAAGCCTTCCGTCGAGTTCCTGTAAGCATTTTTTTGTCTCTTTTCTAATACTCCATCCCATAAAGATGTTCCCATTTGACTTTTCAAGCAATTTAGTGATATATTTTTCTTTCCATTACCATACCCTAATGAACATAGGAATCACACAAAGAACCTCTAATCATAGCCCATCATCCACCTCTATTTCAATCAAATTTTAGAAATCTTCATTTTTTTTTACCATTGAAATTTAGAAATGAGACTTTCTTTTTGGGACAAAATGGAAAGTGGGAACATCTTTATGGGACGGAGGGAGTATCTATTTTTTTAGATGTACCGCTTCTTCTCCCCCCCCCACACACACACACACACACAAACACACTCGCTCGCACCTGAAAACTTTTAATAAACAGATATGAAGCTTAATGAGATAGCTGATACAAAAAAGTGAAGTATTAGTTTTAGATGTTGACGTCCATGAAATTGGCAGGATCCAGCTCCGACGGTATCACCGACACACCCAGCTGTTGCAAGTCAAGGTAAAAGTTGTTCAATGGAAGTGTGGGCTTCTTTCTTGCCTAACAACGTATCATATACCTGTAGGAATCTATTAGGTATGAATCTTGTGCTAATAGTTCGCCTGGGCTATGTTGTTGACAGAAGGACACTTGCATCCTTCATCAAATATTCAACAACAAGCCCCAAGTCAAGCTATGCAGCCTGTAGTAGCTGCTCCTGCTGGTGCAGTTTCTAAACTGGGGACCTTGAATGCATCGCGGTTCCACTGGTCCCAAGCACTTCTTGCTCTGGGATTTGTGGCCGTATCAGGGGCTGGAACTGCTGTACTATTTAAGGTATCAATGAAGAATTCATGTTCAAATGTCATTCAGTTCCTAAGGTTTTATTTCCCATTGCCCAACCTTCATTTACTGTTTTTTTTTTTAAATAGCAAAGGTGAATCAGAAATTTTATGATAAGTTGGATACAAAAGAAGGGGAAAAGGACATCTACAGACTCGCTCGTATGAGGGATAAGAGGACACGAGATATTGGGACGGTTAAATGTGTGAAGGATGTAGACCAAAGAGTTTTAGTCGGGGATAAAGAGATAAAAGATAGATGGAGTTCGTACTTTGATAACTTGTTCAATGGCGGTCAAGAGCAGGATGTTGGAGATTTAAATATCTCTTCGAGTATGGTTAATCGAGATTTTATGCGGAGAATTCGAAAGAGTGAAGTGGAAATGGCAATGAAAAAGATGAGATTGAAGAAAGCCGTTGGACCGGATGGTATACCAATTGAGGTTTGGAGATATTTCGGGGAGAGGGGAGTAGATTGGTTAACAACGCTATTTAACAAGATATGGAGAGTTAACACAATGCCATTGGAGTGGCGGAAGAGTACTCTGATCCATTTGTATAAGAATAAAGGTGATGTCCAAGATTGTGCCAACTATCGGGGATCGAAACTAATGAGCCATACTATGAAACTTTGGGAAAGAGTGATTGCACAAAGGCTGAGAAAAATTGTGGATATTTCGGATAACCAATTTGGGTTTATGCCAGGAAGATCGACTATGGAGGCAATATATCTTATGAGACAAACCATGGAGAAATATCGGGATCAAAAGAAAGATTTGCATATGGTTTTCATTGATTTGGAGAAGGCGTATGATAAAGTGCCAAGAGAGGTACTTTGGTGGGCATTAGCAAAGAAGGGTGTTTCAAAGAAATATATTGATATTATCAAGGACATGTATAATGGAGTTAGTACTTGTGTACAGAGACTAGTGTTGGGAAGACTCGAAGAGTTCCCTATAAAGATTGGAGTGCATCAAGGTTCCGCACTTAGCCCCTTTCTTTTTGCTTTGATAATGGACGAATTGACGAGGCCAGTCCAAGATGATATACCAAAGTGTATGCTGTTCACAGATGATATTGTGCTGATTGATGAGACAAGAGAGGGTGTTGAAAGTAAATTGGAGTTGTGGAGACACACTTTGGAATCTCGAGGTTTTCGACAAGCGAAGCAAGACCGAATATTTGGAGTGTAAGTTTAGCGAGTTGGAAGTAGGGAGGCAGGGGCGGTCACATTTGATGGAAATATTATCCAAGCTTCGAGTTTTTCGCTATCTTGGATCCATTATTCAAAAGGATGGAGAATTAGATGGAGATGTGGCTCATAGGATTAAAGCAGGTTGGTTGAAGTGGAAGAGTGCCACAGGGTTTCTATGTGATCGCGGCATGCCCAATAGATTAAAGGGAAAATTCTACCGCACGGCAATTAGGCCGGCATTGCTTTACGGCACCAAATGTTGGGCCGTGAAACAGTGTCACGTGCATAAGATGAATGTGGCGGAGATGCGTATGCTTCGATGGATGTGCGGTCATACAAGAAAGGATCGATTGGGGAATGAGGTGATCAGAGGTAAAGTAGGAGTTGCGCCCATTGAGGATAAAATGAGGGAAAATCGTCTAAGGTGGTTTGGACATGTGAGAAGGAGACCGAGTGATGCACCGGTTAGGAGGCCGGAACAGTGGAGAAATGATAAAATGGCGAGGGGTAGGGGAAGACCCAAACAAAGTTGGATTAGAGTAATTGAAAATGATATGAGTTTACTTGGAGTGGATGAAAGTATGGTGTTGAAGAGGCCGGAGTGGAGGGCAAAAATTCATGTGGGGGGTTGATTTTATTTATTTATTTATTTATTTTTTGTTTTTTTTTTGTTTTTTGTTTTTTTTTTTGTTTTTTTTTGTTTTTGTTTTTTTTTTGTTTTTTATGTTTATTTGTTTATTATTATTATTATTATTATTATTATTATTTATTTATTTATTTATTTATTTATTTATTATTATTATTATTATTTTTTTATTTTATTTTATTTTTTCCACGATGACATATGAGGATTCATGTTAGCCGACCCCAAATTATTTTGGGACTAAGGATTTGTTGTTGTTGTTGTATTAATGGCGTTTCTACAGTTATTTTATGATGATAGTTTTTTACTCGCGTGTGCATGTATTGTCATGTTATTCCATAAATATGATCAGTTTGTAACATAATTTCCTATTTCAGAAAGCTATTGTTCCCAGGTTAAAATCCTGGATTTGCAAAGTTGTCTCAGAAGAAGAGGAGGGTCTTGCAAAAAAAACTAACATAAAACCAAGTGCTGCAGAAGAAGCTGCTGCTGCTGCAAAATCTGCTGCAGCTGCGGCAGCTGATGTTGCACGGGCTAGCCAAGAGATGTTGATTTCAAATATTGAAGGTGGGTTGTGAAGGATCTTGTTATATTTCAATTCAAACACAAGTAAAAATGGTCTTCTTTTGTAATTCTGTTTTTGCCCATTTCACGATAATTGGGATATAATTATCGTAATTCTATTTTTTTCAGAGAAGATATACTTTGGGGAACTTATGAATTTGTTGGATGTGCAAGTACAAGAGATGAAGTCCATGAGAAACGCTATAAGGAAGTTGGAAGGTAGTAGAGAAATTGCTTGTGTCAAGTTCTGAAAATGGTTTATTTTCGTCATTAATTTTAGTCTGCCCCGACTCTTCTGCCCATTGTGGTTCTTGTGATTGTATTCAGTTCTTTCTGGGTACCCTGTAGTTCATGTCACAGAGTATACTTTATTAGGAAAACACTCTTGATTTGCCAACATGTAGTTGTACAACCAAAGCTAGGATTCTTTTGTCAAAAGCTGAATATCAAACTTTTAGCGTGTTTTACTGACTTCAACATGCTTATAGTTGATTTAACTTATCATATGCATGTAACATTGAAGTCAATTTTAGTGCTCTTTGCAGTCAATTTTGGCTATAAGAAAAATGATTATCTAGCAATTGTTATGGTCCATTTGGCTCTTGTTTTCTGCTATTATGCAAGATATTAAATATTAGTATTCCTTAACACGATGATTCCTGTAAATAAGATACGAACAGTTGATGATCTGTCACCTCCCTAATCTGGAATAAAAGCTTTACCAATGCCTTTATTCTATTGAGTAAGATATGGTGCTCAACCCTCCCTGTCTCCCATGGTTGTGCTAAATTATTTCTGTGCTCTAATTGAGATGCTGGTCCAACACATCTGGAAGTGATTTCTTTGGGACAATGTTAAGTGCCGAACCATACTGTTGCGGTTAGAGACTGTGTGATAGGTGTGGAAGCATAGTCATGCCCCATATTTTTGAGTTCACATCTGTTCTATCATTTGGTATTTTAAAGGGATCTGGAAGTCCTTGAGTCATAAGAGAGTCCCAAAATAGTGTACTCCCTCCGTCCCAAAATGAATGACCATTTTGAATTTAAGTGTTATTTTGAAAATGATGGTTTTTAATAGAAAACAAATTTATAAACATTCTTGTAATTCACTTTCAAAATTTTAGTTTTGCAAAGATATAATGAATTATGAAAAAAAAATCATTTACGGACAGTTTTTTTGATGGAAAAGTTTCAAAATGTCATTTATTTTGGGACAAAAATGGTCATTCAATTTGAGACAGAGGGAGTAGTTATTTTTTTCCTGGACGGTCGTATATGATAGACAAGCGAAACTTGTTGATTTACTTTTTCCCATTTCATTGTATCTTTGAATTGTCTATGTCAACTATCACTGATTAGCTTATGTCTTGTCCTTTTTTTCTCAGGGCAAAGCAAAATTTCAGGGCAAGAACGTAATAGTTTCCTTGTTACCAGTTCAAGGGTGAGCTGACTTATAAGTTAAAGATGATTTGTAGCATACTCCCACTGAGCTTCTTTCTTTATTGATTCCCCAGCCTTCAAATACAAATGGCAAGACAGATTATGAATTGCGATCAGGTGATTGCTCATGTATTAACTTGTCCGTTTCTCTTCTTTATAATGCTAGCAGTGTCGATAAAATG
This sequence comes from Adenophora triphylla var. japonica, assembly GCA_022495995.1. NCBI lineage: Eukaryota > Viridiplantae > Streptophyta > Magnoliopsida > Asterales > Campanulaceae > Adenophora > Adenophora triphylla. The sequence goes on from JAFEMH010005424.1 coordinate 94,942, forward strand.
CATTCTCTCTATTTTTTCTTACAGAGAGATTTTTGTCACCGCCTGCATCTGTTGTCGAACCTGCTGTAAAGGCATATAGGGAGGTAAAAGAAAATTATTGCCACTATATACAAATGTGTTTACTTTGTACAAAATGAAATATAAGTTTGTTAGTCCTCAAGTACCTGTAAGGACGTAAAGTGGCAATTTTGATTTCCTTCCTTTTGTTGGGCTGTGATGCCAAATTACTTTTGCAGATCATGGCTATGGTTCAAAAAGGAGAGATATCATCTAATATCAGAGTAAAAATCCAAATATAGCAGAAAACGATAAAATTGAAACAAGTTTAGTGCTCATCCTTTCATGTTATTGATTTTTTTTAAAATCTTTCTTACATTTTTATCCAGGAGATCAATGATTTATCACCCAATCCTGATCAGCCAGTGTCAAATCCTCGCTTTGCACCCGGGCCAAAGGTTTGTTTTTCATTGTTACTAAGAACAACAACATTACCCTAGTGCCACAAAGGCTCCCACCTACGGTGGGGTAAGGGGGTGCCGGATGTACGCAGCCTTGCCCCTGTATTAAATCACGGAGAGGCTGTTTCCGGATGACCCATGAATAAAATTGCATCGAAAATTGCATGAACTGACTGCAACTTCGTAACAAAGAAGCTGAAACAGTTTAGTGAGGCATCTTGCTTTTTTCCATCATATTCACAAGCCAAAAAATAGTGAGTCTTTGGCTCCATCGAAAATGATGGAAAGTTTTTCATTGTTACTGCTAGTACTATTTTATTTACCATGTCCCAAAATGACTCTAATTTCTAGAGAATACACTAAATTTCACCTATGTCAAATATCTTATCCCAACAAAGTTCTCTTCAGTGACAACTTAAAACCTAGGTCAATTATGTACATGCCCTAATTAAAGTGTTCAAAAGTCAACTCCCATATTTCTTGTGAAATACGGATAATGGATACTCATTTTGGGATGAAAAGGTATCACTTTTTTGTCTGAGATATGCATATACACTAATGTGTTTGATAACTTTTACCGTTTTGGCCTTCTCCTAAAAAGCCTTGGGAGGTTGGTCAGTCGCAGAACATTACAGCCCCAACTCTGCTAGCTCAAGAAAACTACGACGGAAATGGACACAGTAACCATTTGAATGGCGACAGCTCAACTCCTTGGTGGCAACAACAAAAAAGTGTCAGAATTTCCGAAATAGAAACTGAAGAACAAAACAGAAGCGGACATTCTGGTGTGACTTATAATGAGAGACCGGTCCAACATTCATGGGTTCCTCCGCAACCACCCCCAGTGGTAATGGCAGAAGCAGCTGCAGCTATTCGTCAGCCCAAGAAATCACCGTTCCAGAAGGAACAATTGACAGATGATCAGTTTCTGGCCCAGTCTTCAGAATTAAGTGATGAACTACAGAGGATGACGAAAATATCTGAAGCAGGCGGATCTATGGAGGCTAATAATGGTGGGAGCTCTGTAATAGAGACAAGCGAAATCCAGACAGTGGAAGACAACTCTTACGTAGAGGCTTGAGTAGCTGACGGGGATATTATTTCACTCAATCTTAAAAGGTACTTATGTCTGTCCCTTCTAGCTAATAATAAATGACAATAAAACCCTTTTTGTACCTTCTCTCATATAGACCTGTCCCGTTCCTAAATTTGTTCAGAGTTGGATGAATTATGAATACATTCCCATTTCCATACGTAGATTGCACTCTTTGATTTGGTAGACAAGATGAAGTATAGATTTATCTAAGATTGAAAATTTACATTGTTTAGCGTAACATGGATATAACATATTCTCTTTTTATTTACTCATAACTTAATGTGTGATTAGTACACTCTTCAGGATACCATAATGTGATTAGTAACACATCATACATGTTGATTAGAGACAGCTTATGGCTTATGGTCTGTTTTTGGTATATCTTCGACTTACTCGTTCTTCATGTGTACTCCCTCCGTCCCAGTTTACTTGATATTAAAAATTTTGTGCACATTATTTAAGGAAAAAGTGTGAAAGAGAATTAGTGGAAGGGGGTGTTGTGAGTATGAAAAGTAAAGTATGAGATAATGAATGGGAGGGATAGTAAATTGATTGGTGTTTGTGAGCATACAAGTAAAGTATGATAGAGAATGAATGGGGGAAATAGTGTTAAAACTTGTCATTTTAGAAAGTATCAACAAGTGAAGTGGGACGTTGTAAAAAAGGAAATTGGTATAAGTGAAGTGAGAACGAGGGAGTATGTATTATTGCAAAAGGTCATATGATAAAACAATTATTGGTTGACCATTTACTATGCATGTATACTCTCTCAGTGTCTCACGTAAGTATAGACCAAAATATTGAGAACAATAACTAAGAAATAATAATATAATAAGAAGAGAGAATGAGTAGAGAAGGTGTTGTGAATATGAAAGTAAAATATGAGAGATAATGAGTGAAAGGAATAGTAGATATATATATATATATTTTTATTATTTTGGGCAGTATACGCTTAGGTGGGACGTACGAAAACGAAAATAAGGGACACTAACGTGGAACGGAGGGAGTTATATATTAATGCTTTCAAGCTAGGACACGGAGTATGTATTTTCCATATTTGATTGGTAATTGCATGTTAAACCTTTTAAATCTCTCTCTCTCTCTCTCTCTCTCTCTCTCTCTCATTATTTTTTTTTTTTTTTTTGGGTTATGCTGCCTTTTTCTTTTGGGGATTTGCCAGTCGTCTTTGGACGCATAATGGGCCAAAGTTGAGAAGAAAAGGGATCTTTCTAAATCCACATCAACATATATGCTCCCTTCCCATTAGAAAATAGTACAAATTTTATATTCTCCAAACGGCATGCACGAATACGTTAACAACTGCAGCCTGCCAGATTTCGTTTTATGTTGTAACCTTTAAGTTAAAACGTTGATTAAATGTCACATACCTACATCAACTCATACTCTCTGCCTTTAAATTTCTTTTTTTATTTTCATTATTTAAATTTGGATTTTACTAATTTCCATCATTTTTTTTAAATTGGGTTTTTTTTATTAACGAATGATTTAATCTATTATAAGAGTGACACTTCAAAGGGTTAGAAATTACATATAATGGTCTAAAATATAGGGGGTGTTTGTGCTGCAAGGTATGATGTTCCATTTTTGACGATTAATGGTTCAAACTTACCAAAAGTTGGTAGTTAAGTTTTTTTACGATAGTATCGTTAGAAATTGTCGTTAAACAATGGCAATTTAGGATATGAACTTATTAACTGTTAGCAAATAAGGGTTTATAGTTATTGATTTTTAGCAAATAAAGGATCCGATTTTAGCAAATAAAGGATCTGGTTTAACGGCAATTTTTTTAACGATTTCGTCAAAAAATCATAGCTGTCAACTTTTGGTAAGTTTGGACCCTTAATCTTCAAAAATAGATTGGACCGTGCAGTGCAAAACACTCCCTATATTTTGAACCTCTATTTGTAATTTGCGATATGGTATGTCAAAATTAAATTTTGTTTATATTGTATTAGGCCATCTCCAACAGTTTGCTTCAAATGTTGTACCAAAACATCAAAATTGTGCAATTTCAGTATCAAATATCTTACACCATCTCCAACAGCTTGCTTCAAATTTTGCATCAAATAAGAATCTTTACAGAATATGCTTATTATTTCATTTAACTAAAATGTTTTTCATTAATCATATTTAATATTATTCAAATTATATTATATTAAATACTATGCTATAAAATTTAAATAAGACAATTAATAAATATAAATAAATAAATTTAAAATAAAAATTTATTAGAAAAAACATTAAAATAGATAATTAAAATAAAGTGCTTCAAAATACAATTTCAACGAAAAATTAAGTCATATGACAATAATAGATGAACATTTAATTTTATGTATTCACATATTCATCCCATAAATGTTTATTTAAGGCATCTCTAAATAATAAATATTTTAACATATTTTCATCTTCAATATTTTAACATGTTTTAAAATTTTTGTAATTTTGTTAAAAAAAATTAATGGTAAAATTGGATAATTTTGCCTAAATGAAAAAAAAAAAAATTCCATAATATAAATAATAAATATTAAATATACCATCTCCGTCTCAAATAAAAAAAATTGATAATTCATTTTGAAGGAAGGAGGAATTTAGTAATTAAAAAAAAAACTGAAAAAGCTTCTAGAAATTACCTGCGCCAAGAGGGAGAGAGAGAGAGAGCACATCAATGAAGCCCACCAAGAGAGAGAGAGAGAGAGAGAGAGAGATGCGATGAAGAAGACAGCGTAATTCAAAAAAAAAAAAAGGGATGACGCAAGAAATTACCTGTGCCAAATTTGGTATCAAAGAGGCATCACCAAAATAACGGGAGATTTGGCGTTGCTGTTGGAGGAGGGATCTCGCACCAAATTGGAGTTGGCGGAGGTAATGGCGTTGCTCTCGGAGATGGTCTTACTCCCTTTGTTTCAAAATGAATATTCAAAAAAATCTCAAATTTACTCGGTAAGTGAAGGTTAAATTTTGATATGTTGAGTTTATATAGTATTACTTCCTCTCTCTGTTTCAAAATGTATATTAATTGTTTTTTTCAATTTTTTTTTACCAAAAAGTAAATTTGATTTTTTTCTAACATTTATTATTATTATGACTATTTCTTGGTTGTAGGGCTTCTGCGCATGGGAGCTTCAACGTAGAATTTGAATATGTTAGTGTTTTTTTGGGGAGAGAAATTTAAGAAGATTTATTGTCTTTAAAATTACATTCTTATTGTTTTATGTTCATCTTTCTTTTCTCGATCCATCGAACATCGTTTTCATGGCCAGCCAATCCGGGATGCTCATTCTCAAGGAATTCCCGCCATGGCCAGCCAATCCGGGATGCTCATTCTCAAGGAATTCCCGCCAGCTAATTTTCTTTTTCTTTTTTTCACCTTTGATCATACTGCATTTTCCTGTTTGAAAGTAAAATTATTATTTCTATAAATTATCATTTGACACATAAAAATGTTTTAGAGTATCGTTAGATGAAAATAGACACATTCAACAAAATTTAACGAGATTCTTTTTTAGGCCTCAAATTAATACAAATATAAAAGTTTGGTCCTTAAAATGAGAAAAATGAAAATACAGACCCCAAATGATAAAACTTGCAGTAGTAATGTGAGATTAAACCTAGATCTTCACCGAAGTTTTGCACAGGCCACAAGATGACAATATTGAAATTGAGTTTAAATATCCGCAACGCATCCGGCAAGTGTGTGCTTTATTTGATTCTGAAATTGAGTTTAAATATCTTAAGCCTCGAAAATCTTGTTAAATAGTAACAACTTAATTTGGCAATTTGCGATCATTTCAACAAAATATTAAACTTTCACTTTTACCTTTGTCTTGAAACTTACAACAATTCATTTATAATTTTTCATTTTTAGCTCTTATTCAGATCTGAATGGGTGAGTGCATCAAACATAATACAATTTAGAGTGTTTATTTTTTTTTCATTCAAATCTAAATGCATCTTATTTTTCACTTAATTTTCAGATGTAAAACTATCACTTATTTGCTTCTTAATTGATTTTTTTTTTCATATATATCTCTTGCATAAACTCATAATTTTAAAAATACCCAACCCAAACACTAGATTAATAACCATTCATCTTATTTCTCTACTCTATTAAATATCGTAACATTAATTTCAGATGTGAATTCAGATTAATATTCAAACAGTTTGAGTAATTCAAAAATCAGTGTTCAGACGCTATCTCTTATCAACTCAGCCAAATTCAGACGTGAAATCAGATTTCAGCAAACAATTAAAAAAATCAAATGCCACCTTCTTATTGAAAGAGTACTATAGGAGAGGAGAGAGAAACAATTAATATGAATAACAGAAAATTTGGTAAATACTAAATACAGGGAACCAAATATACAGGAAAGAAGTAAATTACCAAAATAGCCTTTTATATACCTAAGATTTCTTCGATTTCCTTCTGTTTCATCCGAAGATTTCTTCAATTTTCGGCGGCGTTTGTGACTTCCGACTTGCTTGTCGGCCGGAGTGGTATCTGATTCTGGTTCTGTTGAGCGTTTTCGGTGGCAACATTATAAGCTGGAGCAAACGGTGGAAGTTGAAATTAAGATTAACAAATTAAAACCCTAAATTAGCAATTGGGGAATGAATTGAATTAAGATGGAAAGGATAGGATTGGATTGAAACCTCTTAGATTTTGAAGAATGGAATTAAGATCGAAGTCTTTGTTGTAGATAAAAGAAGGGCTCTTGTAGAAGTTCGAGCTCGTTCCCATTCCCTTTCTTTTCCGTTAGCTGACACGAGACACATGTCTCGTGTGAACTCACACGAGATGTGTCTCGTGTGAGTTCACACGAGATGTGTCTCGTGTATACTTACACGAGACACGAACAAGGGCATTGTTGGAATATTTCGTTCCCTGTATATATCGTTCCCTGTATTTAACTATATCTCCAAATATTATAAAAAGTCTTATTTTTTATTTTTTAAAAAAATTGTACATGCCTTTATTTCGATTTTTAAAATAAGACTTTTTATAATGTTAGAGAGAAAGTAATAAATGTTTTTCTTGAGATCAACCAAAAAGTAAAAAGCGACAATTATTTGTCAACAATAATAATGTACAAATTAATAAATTTTTAAAAAAATGACATGGCCGAACGACAGCGTATTAGGAATGATTCGTTGCATAAGCAAAGTAGGGAGTCCACCACAAGTGTTGATTCCACCACCGTCTTATCCTTCCCTTGTCCTCTTTCTCTTCTCCTCCCCCAATTTAAATAATCAAACAACTAATTTTCCCTTTTTCACTAACTTCCACTTCTACACTACAATTTTTTCAACGTTATTTTTTCAGAAAATTATTTATTTATTTTTATCACAAAGTTATTACTCTTATAATAAATAGCATATAAAAAAAATTGTATTTTGAAATTAGGAAAGAGTTTTATAGATTTTTGGCCATCTATTTATATTTCATTACTCCACTATCCACAAAATAGTTTTTTCATATTTCCATTTGAGACAGTTTTGTGTTTCAATTTGGGTGAATTGGTTCTTCGAAAATGGCTTTGAACTTTCTTTCTCCTACAGAAATCAAAGCTACCGCCTTTTTCGACTCTTCCTCCTCCAAATCCCATACCCCTCTTCTCAAGCATCATGGTTCGTTCCTCTCTCAATCTATGAATCTTTTGTTGTTTATATCAAAGCTTCATTGATTTCTTGTTAATTTTAAGCATAAGCTGTTTTTGTCAGTACTTAAGTTGTGAATTCTTATGTTCTTGTTAGTGTTAATTTTGATTGTTCAGTAATGGGTTTCACTTTAATTGAAGTTTGACAGTTAACTTTTATCATATGTTCTTAGCTGGAATAGCTTATGTGTGTTTTCATTTTTATTTTTTATAATATGCTAATTAATAATATTTGGAAATTTTAGGCGGGTTTGCTTTTAAGAGGAAGGATTATAAATTGACATTTGGAAAGGGGATTCAATGTTCAGCACAGTCACCTCCTCCTCCCGCTTGGCCGGGATCCGCTGCTGTGGAGCCAAGCCGTAAGACTTGGGATGGTCCAAAGCCTATTTCCATTGTTGGATCAACTGGCTCTATTGGAACGCAGGTGAAATACTTGATCATTCTATCCCTTGGTAGTTGGGGATGAGAAGTCAACTCTCTCTATGTTTTTTTTTTTTGGTAAATTCATACTCCCTCCGTCCCAATAGTAGCTTCCCATTTTGCCATTTTGGGTGTCCCGTTAATAGCTTCCACTTTCCTTTTTTGGCAAAGGAATCTTTACTATTCCCTCCAATCATTCTTTCTCCTACATTATTTTAATACTCACAACACTATTATAAATTTACTATTCCCTCCACTCATTCTCTCTCCTATTTTCAAATTACACTCACAACATTTTTACTTCCCCCTCATTTTCTTAATTTGCGTGCAACCCAAAAATTGGGCAGCTACTATTGGGACGGAGGGAGTATAATTTATAATGTTCTTTGTGATATCTTACGTTTATGGTTGTCTTCGACAGACACTTGACATAGTTGCAGAGAATCCGGACAAGTTCAGAGTCGTGGCACTTGCAGCTGGTTCAAATGTGACCCTTCTTGCTGATCAGGTAAGCCATATAATCTAGTACTGATATTAATAACGAGAAACATGTTTGCTTTGAACGGCATAACCTGATTGTTAAGAAAATTTACCTACAACTTTAATTGACGATTTTACCTTTCGTTGAAAGAACAAGTCAAATCTACTTACCTGGATATTACTACTCTCTCCGTCCCATAATGATAGTCCCGTTTGACTATTCAATTATTTTAACAACCTATTTTCATTTCCATTACTTAACTTAATGGGCTTTACTTATTACTCCCTCCGTCCCACTTCAAAGTGTCCATGATATAATTTCACGGTTTTTAAGAAATTCTTTAAAAAATGAATAAAGAATTGAAAGTGGGTAGAAGATTAGATGAGAGAGAATGTAAAAGTTAAAAATATTTAATAGGAGAGAGAATGAGTGGGAGAAATAGTAAGTTAATGAATGGTTTTTTTGTGAATATGTTTACATTATAAGGGTATAATGAATGGTTTTTTTGTAAATATATAAACATTATGAGGGTATAAATATCTGAAACACTGTTCACATATTTCCATTTATGGAATGGGCTCTTTGAAGTTGAACGTCCCAAAAAGGAAAGTGGACACTTTGAAGTGGGACGGAGGGAGTACTATATTACTGGCTCTTCTTCCCTGGTTGACTATCATTCTACCCTCTCTTCATCTTCTTCTTTGGTTGGCAATTTAGGAAGTTCAATGATTTTAACATAACAATTATGGAAATGAGACTATCTTTTTGGGACAAACAAGATGGCAAATGGGAACATCTTTTTGGGACGGAGGGAGCATATATTAGTGTCCAACACCACAACTTGAAGTGATGGACCTGGGCTCAGGTCAAGTCTAAGTCACAGCTCTCTTTAAGCCGATTTGCAGCGCTATTAGTGAAGCACCTCTAGAATATAGTAGCCCTCCACAGTCATTCTGACTCCAATTCTTGCTGCCGCTTCACTATATGTGCACAACACGAGGACAAATAAGCTTCAAACTCACATGACAAATATTTAGTTTCCCAAGTCTCATAACTAACACTGTAACTAAAGACATCTATATTGGTAATTATAGATGCTGTAAAGACTTGTGATATCGACTTATATCAATAAAAAGAATATTTCAGTCCAAAGATTAGGTGTTTTGATTTCAATGTTAAACCATAATAGGAATGATTATCGTAGAGAAATTTGAGTGTTACAGAATCAGTATTAGTGAGCTATACACATATTCTTTCCAAGCTAACTCTTTGAAAATAATTATGTTTTAAAAATATATATTTCGGAAGTTTCTTGGTTTCTAATATGATTAAACTCTTTTTCGGAGGACTGTTATGCAGGTTCCTCCTTGTAGTTGTTTCTTTTATTATGGCGGGAGCTATATGTCCTTGCATAAACCAGTTAAACCCACTAATTACTGTAGACATTGTCGTTGCCAACACAATCACAATGTTGGAATTACTCAAATTGCCATCGCTCTCCACATGCGTATTGCACCACCATTAATACCCCAATTAGCAACATGGCTTTGTTTTTTGTCTGAATATCCATATTTCTTACATCTCCTAGGTCAAGAGATTTAGACCCCAGCTAGTTGCTGTAAGGAATGAGTCCTTGATTGGTGAACTCAAGGAGGCTCTGGCCGATGCCGATTACAAACCTGAAATTATTCCTGGCGAGCAGGGCGTCATTGAGGTTAGCCACTGTTTGTTTTTTCACTGGATCAGCTTTTGTTTATTAAATTTATTTTTCACTTAGAATTTACTTCTTTGTAATGTAATTTCAGGTTGCGCGACACCCAGATTGTGTCACTGTAGTTACAGGAATAGTAGGCTGTGCTGGTTTAAAGGTATACATTTAACTCCTATTCTTGAAATTTCACTTCTTGTTTATTGTTTCTTGGACAAAAATAATGCAAATTATACATCATGCCCGTGAAAGCATTTACATACAATAACTTCAAACATCCTTTTTTAGCCTACAGTGGCTGCCATAGAAGCAGGGAAAGATATAGCTTTGGCCAACAAAGAAACCCTATTTGCTGGTGGTCCCTTCGTCCTTCCTCTTGCAAACAAGCATAAAGTGAAGATTCTTCCTGCTGACTCAGAACATTCTGCAATATTTCAGGTACAAAAATATTTTTTCCCTAAAAACTTAATTTCAGACAATCTATCCACTCTGTACTGATCATAGAACATTCTATTTGGTTCAGTGTATTCAAGGCTTCCCAGAAGGTGCTCTTAGGCGAATTATTTTAACTGCATCCGACGGGGCTTTCAGGTATGAACTTACAGTCTTTTAGTTTGATTGTAACTCTTAGTTACTTTATTAAGAACTTATACCTATTTGTACAACACATACTGTCAAAGTACCCATCTGTGAAGAATAATACTCCTTCCATCCGTCCCGTAAAAATAGTCCCATTTGATTTTTGATGGTGAACTTTGACCAAACATTCACGTCATTCTAATCAACCTAATGAAATTCTAAAAATTGTTAGGATTTATCATTAACAATTTTTAGAATTTCACTAGGATGATTATAATGACCTGAATGTTTGGTCAAAGTTCAATTATGTTGACCATCGAAAATCAAATGGGACTATCTTTCCGGGACGGAGGAAGTATTATTTAATGTTTAGTGTTTCTCTCGAAATATAGTGTTCACGCAAGCTTGCAGTAACTCAATAACCTGTTTTCCCTTTCCTCCCTATGATTCTATTCCTTTGATCGTATAATGCAGTATTTTATCACAAGATTTTCTTTAACTTTCTAGGATTTAGATGCATCATTTATCCTATGAGAAGTTCCAACTCAAATATATGCATGTCAGGCACTGTAACCCTTTCATAATCTCTAGATACATTTTTATCCGTCATGTACTGTTTCAACAGTCTAAATGTTCATTATCAATATGAAATACTCCTAAACTTACTTATTCTGCCATTGATGGCAGGGACTGGCCCGTTGAGAAATTGAAAGATGTTAAAGTAGCTGATGCCTTAAAGCATCCCAACTGGAATATGGGGAAAAAGATTACAGTCGACTCTGCAACCCTTTTCAATAAGGTAATATTTCCTTCTGATGCCTTCATCGCTGATCCTTTTTTTTTTTCCCTCTGCTATACCAATCAGATCGTAAAAACTCGTTCTGGGTCATGCTAGTAAGATTCTTTCTCAATAACAAGGATAATGGTTTCTCTTCATTTTGACAGGGTCTGGAAGTGATCGAAGCTCACTATCTTTATGGGGCTGATTATGATGATATTGAGATTGTTATTCACCCTCAGTCTATCATTCATTCGATGGTTGAGACACAGGTCAGTGTCATTCATTGATAAATTGTACTCCCTCCGTCCCATAATAAATGTCGTATTTGACTTGTCAATGTTTTAAGGACTATTCTTTACTTGTTTCTGTATGTTTGTACAACGATAAAACTGCACTAAAACTATTTTCTTATTTAGAAACGTGACATTTATTTTGGGACAAACCAAAAAAGAGTGTGACATTTATTATGGAAAGGGGAAGTATTCCTTTTAACATGATGAATTTTTGGTGTGATAAACCTGACAAAGTTTATTTCCTTGTCCTTTTGGCAGGACTCATCGGTCCTGGCTCAGTTAGGGTGGCCTGACATGCGATTGCCTATCCTATACACACTATCCTGGCCAGATAGAATATACTGCTCTGAAATTACTTGGCCCCGTCTCGATCTTTGCAAGTAAATAAAAACATTTCTCTTCGCAACCATGTTTAGTAAATGCTTTAATTTTTACAATCCAATTTCAATCCTATAGACTGATAGAAGTAATTTCTAAGGCCGGTTTCATATCATCCATGTATTTTTTTTTTTTTTAAAGGTTTTTTATTAATGAATGACTTAATCTATTACAAGAGTGGCACTTCAAAGTGCTAGAAATTACATTTGATGGGGTTCGAACCCCTGACCTCTCATATCATCCATGAGATACTGAAAATCAAATATTTGATACAGGCTTGGGTCACTGACATTCAAAGCTCCTGACAATGTTAAATACCCATCGATGGATTTGGCCTATGCAGCTGGCCGAACTGGTGGCACTATGACCGGAGTTTTGAGTGCAGCTAATGAGAAAGCTGTTGAGATGTTTATTGACGAAAAGTATGTTTCATTCCATTAATCTTGCATATATTCTTGTTTTTCATACGCGCACACACACACACATATATACACTGTATATATGTATTCTGTATCAAACAAATGGATGTTTATTGACGAAAAGTATGTTTCATTCCATTAATCTTGCATATATTCTTGTTTTTCATACGCGCACACACACACACACATATATACACTGTATATATGTATTCTGTATCAAACAAATGGATGTTTTGTTACCCAAAAACTATGGCTGATGAAGCTTTGGGATGTTTGTATTCAGGATAAGCTACCTCGACATATTTAAGGTTGTGGAGCTAACTTGTGAGAAGCATCAGGCAGAGTTGGTGACAACGCCTTCTCTCGAGGAAATTGTACATTATGATTTGTGGGCCCGGGATTATGCTGCCGGCTTGCAGCTCTCTTCTTCGAGATTGAAACCTGCTCTCGTATGAGTGGACAAGTTGATTTCGTTCAAAAATCGTGATGATATAAAAATGATGAGTATTGAGAATAAGTGGAGTGGGGGATGTGTGAAATATAAGGCCATCTTTGCTGAAGCAACAACTTGCATTGTATTTGAACATGGAATTGTGATAGTTTTTTGTAAATACAGTTGAATGAGGTCTTGAATCTAAATGGAGAAATTGCAGAAAACTATGAACGTTTCTTTATCAATGTTTTGGGCTTTCGTGAGGCCCATTAAAATATGACCTATTTTTAATGGGCTTTTGCATGGCCCATTTAGTTATGACCTATTTTGAATGGACTTTTAAAAGGTTCATTCATTCCAAAACTATGATCATTCTAGAACATTAACTTTTTATTTTAGGGCAAATTGCATTTTAATTATTCGAGTTTTCGAGATGTTTCAATTCGTTATCGAATTTGCATTTGTTACAAGTTGGTTATTGAGTTTGTTTTTTTGTTGCAATCAGGTGTAATTTTGGTGAACCGTTAAAAATCTAACGAATAGAATAACATGTGACGCTCACGTGAGTTACTTAGGGATATTTTGATCTTTTCCATAAAATGAGAAAACCAGAAAAACTTCTTGTTGTGCAAGTTTAGGGGTATTTTTGTCAAAACTCACTTCTCAGCTACCTATTTGATAACCTTCTCTTCACAATAGGGGTGGACATGGTTCGGTTTGGTTCGGTTTGGAAGGAATTTGGAGACCAAACCGCTAGTACTCGGTTTGGGAAAATCCCAAACCAAACCGAACCATAGAAAATTTCAAACCAAACCAAACCTCCTCGGTTTGGTTTGGTTCGGTTCGGTCTCAAACCACGGTTTCATAAACGGTTCAAACCGTGGTCCGAACTGCGATCTAGACCGCTATCCGAACTACAAACCTGTCCAACTAAAAGCGTTGCTCTTTACATATTTTTTTTTATCAAACTAGCAATCATATATATTAAACATAAAACACAAATACCACTATCCAAATAGGAATGAGTTTTAGTAAACTGAAAGTTCATTGTTCTAACAAGTACAACAAAAGAAACCATCTAAAAACAAATTACTAGACATTGTCTAAAATAAAGATACAAAATTACAAATTTAAGATTCAACCATTAAATAAAAGTCAAATGTCTTAGTAGCAAGATAAAAGTATCAAACCAAATAGATTATACCAAAGTACCAAACCCAATAAATTCAAGTACAATCCAACTGCAAAATTCTTCACATTGCTCTTTCCAAGAGAAATCAAGAATTTCATGGTTCGGTTCCGTGGTTCGGTTTCACGGTTCTAAACCGCGGTTCGGTCTGAATCGATTTGGTTTGGTTCGGTTTGGTTCGATTTTGAGGTTCCAGACTGCGAGCTGAACCGAACCACACGGTTTATTAAATTTTCAAACCAAGCTAAACCATATATATATAGAAAAAAACCAAACCAAACTGCGTGGTTTGGTTCGGTTCGGTCTCAAACCGCGGTTTGAACCGAACCATGTCCACCCCTACTTCACAATTCAAACACACACACACACACACACACACATGTAATTTGTTGTTGATTGATTAAAATTCAATCAATTAGATCAAGGATATGGCGCTCAAGGCATCCGGAGTTTACCTGAGCTGCAATCCCTGCACTACGCCGGCAACAACGATGTTACAAAAAATTGATGCGGAGTCGACGACTTCGACGGACTCGTCGGCGTCGGAGAGGTTTCGATGGTCGTACCGGCGGACGCGAGTAAGAATTCTAGTTCAGGACGGGTGTGGGGGAAGGAATTGGAGGCTAGACTGTGTAGACACCCCATTCTGAACCAATAATTCATGATTACACTACTCTTCGTCTCTCTTTTGTGTTTTGATGAAAGCACATTAGTTTCGTCATGTTTCGTTAAGTTTCTAACTAACCTCGTTAGTTTTGGACCTAACTGACTAACGGAATAAACTGAAGAGGACAAAATAGTCATCAGACTAGATATCTCGCACGAGATATCATATCTCGCGCGAGATATCCCCTCGACAGGATGTGCAGAAATCACTCTCCTTCTCCGTTTCAACCTCTTTTCTTGATAAACCTCATCTAATCCGGTTCTCCAATCAGAATTGAGTTCTGGAAGCTTCCTAGGAGTGTTTTACCTCTCCACCTCTACCTCCTAAACCCCTATAAATACTTGGTGACTTCCACTGTTTCAAAGGTCCAGAATTTCACACAACACACACAATTTGTTGGTTTCTTTCCACGAAAGACTCCTTCAAATCACTCACAAATAACTCCTAAATTCGTCCTTCAACCACGTTGATTGACGAACATCAAGGCTCAAGCCTAGCATCAAGGCGAAGCTCTGTCCGCATCAAGATTTGACTCTCAACTTGAGTCGAAACTCTGCCCAAATCACTTCTCGATCGAGAAGACATCTTAGAACCACGTTCTAAATCAAACACTCCCCAAACGCTAGGTAAATTCCTATACTTTTACTTTCTTCTTCTTCTCAATCTCTCTATTGACTTTTAGAGTGGTGTAATCCCATCAAAAGGATTGGCCTAGAGTCCCTTCAATCGATGAAGGCGATCTCGAAGCGTACAATCCGACATTCATAATCAAGAAATTGATTAGGGTTTTCTTGTTCTTTATTTTATTAGTAATTAAAAAGATTGATAATACTCAATTGGCAAGACCGATCTCCGGATTGGGTGGAATGGATGCTCCTCGACCTACCCATTCGATAACTTAACCCCCGAACCCTCAAATCTCTTTTTAAGGTTTTTCTTATTGTTTTCCTAAATAAATAATAAGTGGCGACTCTGTTATTCGAAAAAAATCACGCATCGCTACAGTGGCGACTCTGCTGGGGACAATTAATTAAGAGGGTTAGACTTGCGTTACAATTGAGTATTATCAATCTTTTTATTTTCTGTAAAAATTCTGATTTTTCTGAATTTTTTTGGAATTTTTCGGCACTGTTTTCAAAAAAAACTGTTCGAATACTTATCCCGCGCGAGATATACTAATCTCGCGCGAGATTAGTACACGGCAAAAACAAACGCCCTTCCACTATTCCTTTGGCGGCGGTGGCAGTACAAGTATAATAATAATGAAAAAAAAAGGGGGGCTTTGTTTGTTGTTAACTTTGCTCCACGTTGACCAAGACTAAGCACAAAATTTTCTTTGGGCAGTTGACTTTTCTATAAGTTAAACTGGAACCATATCAAAAAAAAAAAAAACAAAAATCAAAAATCGAAAACAGTTTCAAAAATTTTCAAATAAAAATTCAGAAAAATCAAAAATAAATATTATTTTGCTTGTGCTAACTTTGCAGGGTAGAATAATTTTAATTACTCGAACTATATACCTGCGTGTGATTGGTTATTTAATTTAAAGTCCGGTCCATGAAGAATTCGGGAGTTGTAATTTAAATTAATTTATCTCTCGCTCTATCTCTTTAAGTGGAACTACGACGGCCTGAGTCTCCCTAAATTGGGAAAAACGTAGGCAACCACTTGGTGCGGCCATTATCTGTTTTCTTTCGTTTTCAAAAAAAAAAACTTTCTATTTTACTCTATCACCTAGATTGAACTATCACACACGCGCACTCATACTATAACTGTCATTGCACTACATACCCTCTATAAACCCGGGACCCACACTAAGGACGGATGACGGTAACCACCTAGTCGCCGGTCTCTCCGAAGTTGGATCATCCCACTCCGCGTATTCAATCCACCTAGATTGTCATATCGCGGGGAGCCTAGCCTTCCACCGCATCGCCACATATCATGTAGATTGACTTTTTAAGACACTCCTTGACCGGTCGGTTTGATCTTGGAGTCCTTGTAATCCCTTGTCAAGATCGTTTTGTGCAATAATCCACGGAAAAGAAATCAATAAATTGTCGCTTCGGAATTGTCCCTTCGGAAACGTCCCTACGGTTGACCCTTCGGATTTGGCCCTAAAAAGAGAAAATTTTCTCATCAAAATTATTGCACAATACTTGATGTTACTTTGGATTACTCCGACCCCTAGGTCCCTAGGTTTGGTTCTTGAACTTTAGAAACCCCCAAAACGGATTTTCTGTCCGACCAAAATTAGGATTAAAATCAGAAAATTGTGACTTTCCGTGGTGACGTCTCGCGCGAGACTACTTGTCTCGTACGAGATAAGTGTTCGTTCTTTTCGTGTTTTGGCCAAAACCTTCAAACCTTCAAGCCTTCATTCACCCCATTCAGCCGACTTGTTGGGACTCGATCATGGTTTAACACGGTTGCTACACGTCTAGGTTCTTCGCCAAAGCTCGACACGATGTCTGCTTCTCCTTCTACCACCGAGACCGATTTCAACGATGCTAAGGTCCAACTCATCGAAGCCATGACTAGGTTGGATGAACAAAGTAAGCAAATTGATGAGCAAAACGCCCAAATGGCCGCCCTCATGAAAGAACTCCACGAATTGAAAGTCAAGAAAGGCAGAAAACAAAAGTAGAAAGTGGAATCCTCCTCCGACGAAGAGGAATCCTACATCAAAGTGAATAGAAAAACCAAGAAGTCAAGCAAGAAAAAGGAAGAATCCGATTCATCCTCTTCCTCATCATCCTTCGATGACGAAGGACATACCTCCAAGGGCACTAAAACCAAGAAAGAAGGCAGTGGTGAAACTACTAAACTTGGTGACCATGTTACTAAGAACTACCTCGAAAAGAAGCTTGCAACTCTTGACACTTCCAAAGGGTCATTCGTTCCATTTGATCCCGATGCTCTTCAACAATCCATCACTAAGTTTCCTCGCAAGTACAAGACACCCGATATCGCCAAGTTCAATGGTACTACCTGTCCTCGAGCTCATGTTGAGACCTACACTTGGGCCATGCTTCCAATGGGCGTTGATAACACAATCTTGGCCCAATGCTTTCCTCAAACTTTAGAAGGTGCTGTAAGGGATTGGTACATGTCTCTTCCTACGACTACAAGACTTGATTGGTCATCCGCATGTTTGGTCTTCCAAAGACAGTTTGAAGACAACTCCACCTACCGCCCTACTAGGAGGGATCTTGAACAAACCAAACAACATGCCAATGAGTCCTTTGCTGAATTTGCTAGAAGATGGAGACTCAAACTCACTGAAATCGTCGAAAGGCCTGCTCTCAAAGAGCAAATCCACATCTTCCTTCAATGCCTTCGTGATGAATTTCAAGAGAAGCTCGCCGGTAACTACTTTCCTAGTTTCAATGAACTCCTCGAGTCCGGAATTAGGGTTGACGACTTTCTAAAAAGCAAAAAGAAGGAAAGTACTTTCCGCTACAACAAACCCGCTACAAGTAAGGATGCTTCAGTCAACGCCATTGCAGTCAACCGCTCCAACACCGGAAAGTATTCTGCTGTCCCTCCTCCCGAAAAGAAAAAGAGGCACTACGACAAAATTGAAGGAATCACTCAAGAAGAACTCTTCGATGTGCTTGTCCAGAATGAAAAAATCAAACCAAGGGAAGGTGGTCCTCCGAAGGATATGGGTCCGAATCATGCTCATCACTTATTCTGCAAGTACCACAACTTCACCGGCCACGACACCAACTCTTGCCACCACTTGAAGGACATCATCCAAGATCTCTTTGACAATGGAGATCTAGAACGTCCCAACGTCATCACCAATCCTCTCCCTCGTACTCCATGAAGAAAATGAAGCTCCGAGAAGAAAAGTTGCACTTACCACTTTGGGGCTACCACTATCCTCTCCCTTTCTCCTTTGATAGAAGTAGATTAGATTTTAAATTTCCAAGTATAAACTCGAAGAGTCGTTCTGTCTTTCTAGTACTCCTCACCTCCTCTAGTTTGTGTCTTCTAAACTATCGAGTCTGTTCTTAAATTTCTCAATAAATTAAAGTAATTTCTTTTCCTAAACACTTTTCCTAAGGTTATTCTACCTCATGAATATCATTCAACTCATGCAAAATAATGGACCTTTCATTCCCTAAATCATCGCAAAAATAGAAACTTCTAAGTGATTTTAAAAAGCAAGTTATCATTAGGAGGCTTAAGGGCTAAACATTACCCGTACTGAAAGTCAAAGGTCAACAAACGAAGAAAGACGAAGGTGCTGCTATCAACATTCATCCCAAGAAGAGTGGGGCTACTCAACTCAAGGCTTTGAGAGTACAAAAATAAATAAAAAGCTCGCTAGGTCGAAACTCCTCAATTCGTCCTAGGCAAAAATAGAGCATCGAAAAAAAAAAAAAAAAAAAAAAGAAAGAAAAACTCTCAAGCCTTCATCGCCCCACAACAAGGATGGAATTTCAACAAAGACAAGAAGGACTCTCCCACAAAGAAGAGGAGTCAAGAGATATCAACAAAAGAAAAGAGGATTCCTCAATATCCTCCTACCTCAAGTGAAGAAGACTTTCAGTATCAAGAAAAATGTTTACCCATAAGTCATACTAATGATTGGCTTTCTTCTCAAACTTATTTAGAAACTTCTAGATGATACACGGTTCATTAAAAGGTAGAACAACTTTTCTAGATCCTTGAGCCAAGTAACGTTTCTTGTTGAGTCTAGGGGCTTCCTGTTAGCCACTCTCATACACACTCTTGAAATCCAAGCATCAAAACTGGGGCTTCCTCACCTTTCCTCCCCCAGTCAATCTCTACTTCAACTCTTCAAAATAATCAAATCTGCATTAGGGGCTTTCCTCTTTGTTTCTCACTCTCATCATTAGAGAATACACTTCTCCAAAGAATCAATGCTTGGATCACCTTCCAATGAATAGAGTCCGTCTCTCCTAAACTAACTTGAGAACTCATTTATCTCTCCTCAATAAGATTTTCTCTCTCTAAGTTCTCTTCGAGTTACATACTATTCAAAAAAAAATGAAAAAAAAAAGACGCAAAAGAGATGCCCGCTAGATTGAAAACCCGAAAGGGCGGTCTAGGCAAAAACCAGGGTGCGCACTAAAAAAAAAAATCAAAGGGCAAAGGGAGAGTATTCTTCAAATTCTTCTTCATCGGACATCATTCGATCTTCTTCAAATTAAACCAACAAGGAGAGTCTTCTTCGATCACCTTCAAATCAAGAGAGCAGACTCACAAGCCTGTTCACAAAGTCATCTACCACTTGCAAGCAACCTGGGGCTTGAGACACCAAAGGGCCTTGGACATAAAGCCATTACGACAGTCGACAGATTTGTAGTCGTTTGCCTCCTAGAAACACGACTCAAAGGAGAAGTAAGAATGAAAATTCTCAACAGACCTAGATGTGTTCACACAAGGATACTCATCGAACGAAATTCTACAACAATACAACCTCGCTGACTAGCAACAGATTCTGCAAAGCCTGATTGGGTCCCAACTTGTCAAACACAAGTTCACTCATATAGTTCACCCATCTCAAATACAAATCCATACAAATGTCCCTACATTTCCATATACCATATACTCATACATAAACTCAACACCAAAATGACCGACCGGCCATTTACACGAACAGACGTGTGCACCACCACGTAAGTCCAGTTAAACAACTAAAATCTGGAAAATCTACTTGGAATCTTTATGTGCTGACAGGTACAGAAAGGTAAGAATCATCCGGGTCTATCCGAGACCATTATGCATATATCCTTGCATTACAGAGGCCGACAGAACCTTCATCTCAACCGATAACTTCAAGTCCGTGACCTCGGCAACAACTTCAAAGTCTGTGATGGCAGCAAACCTCAAGTCCGTGACCTCGGCGACACCAGCAAAGTCTGTGACGGCAGCAACTTCAAGACCGTGACCTCGGCGACAACTTCAAAGTTCATGACGGCAAAGAAACTTCAAGTCCGTGACCTCGGCGACAACTTCAAAGTCTCATGACGGCAAAGAACTTCAAGTCCGTGACCTCGCAACAACTTCAAAGTCTGACGGCAAAGAAACTTCAAGTCCGTGACCTCGGCAACGTCAACAAAGTCCGTGACCTCGGCAACAACAACGGCAACGCGCAACCTCGGGCGGCGCACTTTAACAAGTTCATTAACAAACCGGGTATCATCAGAATTGGGTCAAGTCCTTGATTCCTCAGTATGATTTTACCTTTTCAAAAAAAAAAAAAATCCCTCCTCAATTTTCAAAAATGCTTTTCAAAATACCTAAAATAGCCTTTTTAGTGTTTTGGAGTCGAACTACGTTTGGTCCGATTCTCTCTTAGAGATACGTAGGCAGCTCGTGCGGCACGACCATCCCAATGTTCGTAATGATGTCTTTCTATCGACGACACTTCTTCTTTCATAAGACCTGTCGCCGAGGGGCTCTGTAGACACCCCATTCCGAACCAATAATTCATGATTACACTACTCTTCGTCTCTCTTTTGTGTTTTGATGAAAGCACATTAGTTTCGTCATGTTTCGTTAAGTTTCTAACTAACCTCGTTAGTTTTGGACCTAACTGACTAACGGAATAAACTGAAGAGGACAAAATAGTCATCAGACTAGATATCTCGCACGAGATATCATATCTCGCGCGAGATATCCCCTCGACAGATGTGCGTAAATCACTCTCCTTCTCCGTTTCAACCTCTTTTCTTGATAAACCTCATCTAATCCGGTTCTCCAATCAGAATTGAGTTCTGGAAGCTTCCTAGGAGTGTTTTACCTCTCCACCTCTACCTCTTAAACCCCTATAAATACTTGGTGACTTTCACTGTTTCAAAGGTCCAGAATTCCACACAACACACGCAATTTGTTGGTTTCTCTCCACGAAAGACTCCTTCAAATCACTCACAAATAACTCCTAAATTCGTCCTTCAACCACGTTGATTGACGAACATCAAGGCTCAAGCCTAGCATCAAGGCGAAGCTCTGCCCGCATCAAGATTTGACTCTCAACTTGAGTCGAAACTCTGCCCAAATCACTTCTCGATCGAGAAGACATCTTAGAACCACGTTCTAAATCAAACACTCCCCAAACGCTAGGTAAATTCCTATACTTTTACTTTCTTCTTCTTCTCAATCTCTCTATTGACTTTTAGAGTAGTGTAATCCCATCAAAAGGATTGGCCTAGAGTCCCTTCAATCGATGAAGGCGATCTCGAAGCGTACAATCCGACATTCCTAATCAAGAAATTGATTAGGGTTTTCTTGTTCTTTATTTTATTAGTAATTAAAAAGATTGATAATACTCAATTGGCAAGACCGATCTCCGGATTGGGTGGAATGGATGCTCCTCGACCTACCCATTCGATAACTTAACCCCCGAACCCTCAAATCTCTTTTTAAGGTTTTTCTTATTGTTTTCCTAAATAAATAATAAGTGGCGACTCTGTTATTCGAAAAAAATCACGCATCGCTACAGACTGAAAGGAATTTCGAGCGGGGAAGGGAAGCCGCCGGCTATTTCGGCGATCGGACGACGGGTCAACCCGATCGTTTTGGTGGAGGAAAATGAACCTAAGGAATGGGTTGCGCAGGTGGAAACCGGTGTGCTCATTATTTTCGTTTCCATGCCTCGTGGCGGTAACGTTCAGGTAAAGCTTTCTGCAAATTTGTTTTTGTCTTCATCAGTGTTCTAAAAAGCGCTAGGCGGCGGAGTCGGGCCTAGCGCCCAGAGACATAAGCGGGGCTGAGACGGGGCCGAAAAATTAGACAAATTTTAAATATATTTCATAAATTTATATACTCCCTCCGTCTCATTTGAAGGTCTCATTTGAAGCTTCACCTTTTGCCAAAACGGGTGTCCCGTTAAAAGCTTCACCTCTCCTAAAATGAACATTTTATATTATTATTCCACCCACTAATTATCTCTCCTACTTTACTTTTATACTCACAACACTAATCAATTCACTATTTCCTACCACACTTTCTCTTTCCAACTTCACTTTTCATACTCAAAATACTTACTCCACTAACTTTTTCTTAATTCTCGTGCGACCTTCAAAATGGTGAAGGTTTAAATGGGACAGAGGGAGTATATATCTAAAAAATAGTGCCACTTATTTTTATTATTTGTCAAAAATAAATAATATTTTTATACAAAATAAAAAATCTAATATTAAGATGCTATTTATTTATCAAAAATAAAAAAAATTAGCCTTGGCCTTGCCTTGGCTCGGCCGTGGCCTCGCCTTGACTGGCCTTGAGGATATCCCACGATTCCCACATCGAAAGCAAATGAAAGTAAATGGCCTTGTTGGCTCGGCGTCTTGGCCTTGGCTCGGTCGTGGCCTTGGCCTTGGCTGGCCTTGCCTTGACAGAATCTCACATGGGAAAGAAAAAGAAACTAAAATGTTGCCTTGGCTATATAATGAGACTGAAGGAAGCAAAGGGGTTAGCATGTATCATCCATTGGGCTTGAAGGCTATTGGGCTTGGCTTTGGGCAATTGGGCTTGGGTAAATTATTTCCAAACCATCGCCTAGTCAACGTCTAGGTCCGCCTAGTCAACGCCTAATCCCGCCTAACGCTGCCGACGCCTAATTTGACCGATTTGCTAAAAGGCGCGGTGTTTGGTCAGCGCCTATGAAGCCGCCTAGGCCGCGTTTTAGAACACTGGTCTTCATGTGCACTTTGTTTTTGAAGGTGTAATATGTTATGCTTTTCGTTAGATTTTTAATTGTTCATCCAAAATTACACCTGATTGCAACAAAAAGACAAATTCAATAACCAACTTGTAACAAATGCAAATTCGATAACCAATTTAAACATCTCGACAAACTAAAGTAACTAAAATGCAATTTGCCCTTTATTTTATGAAAAGTTTATTCTTTATTTCAATAGTATTTTCATTAAAAGTATATAAAATTGTTATTTTTATAATATATTTAAATTATAATCTCTCCGTCCCATAAAAAATTACGCATTTATTGTTTCGCGCAAAAATTAAGGAATAATGTTATTAAAGTAGGAGTTGTGAGTGGGTAGGGGAGAGAAAGTGAGGTAGATAATAGTAAGTGAATAATTGTTGTGAGTATGACAAGTGAGTCCCATGAATAAAGAAGTATTAAAAAGTTTCCTTTTTAGAAAAGTGTGACTTTTAAGTGGGACGTCCTAAATGGCAAAGTGGGTAAGGTTTCATGGGACGGAGGGAGTATTACTTTATATATTTCTACATAAATATGAAAACTTAATATTAAAGAGATTGATGAATCAATGAAAATTATTAAAGTTGTTTAATTACTACTCTCTCCATCCCAAAAACATGCCTCAAAATGATTTTTTAAAAAAACAAGTTTTAATTTACACTTGCATTCATGACGCAATATGATAGGATCATTAATGATTTTTATATACTTATGCTAAAACACTTATAATTCATAAAATTCTGAGAAGTACAAAAATGAAATATGTATCTTAATGGAGGAAGCACAGTATAATTGAATTCAAACCATTACTTGTAACATTCTTAGCATGAACATTAAAGAGATTTTTACCAATAATTCCCTAATAGAAGATGGAATTTATCAATAAAAACATAACATTTCATATTTTATCTTAGGGTCCAAAAGTCAAAATCAATTTTACCAATAAATTCTTAGCACCTTTTATCATATTTCAAAATATTGAAACTGTCCATGTTCACTGATTTTCCATATTCTTTACTTATGTAACCCCTAAGTGCCATTCTTTTCTTAGTCATCTATAAACATAAAAAACAACTTAATGTTTAAAACACGGAGTGAGAGTTACAACCGTTACACAATTATACAAATAATTGAGAAATATAATTTTCAGTTACCGGTCAATAATCAATGCAAA
The DNA here is from genome assembly GCA_022495995.1 of Adenophora triphylla var. japonica. Taxonomy (NCBI): domain Eukaryota; kingdom Viridiplantae; phylum Streptophyta; class Magnoliopsida; order Asterales; family Campanulaceae; genus Adenophora; species Adenophora triphylla. The sequence goes on from JAFEMH010005424.1 coordinate 119,400, forward strand.
TATTGAACAAACATTAAACACAAAAATACTGTGAAATATAATTCTCAATTTATAGGTTTAAATAGACAGTTGATTAATGAACACGGAATGAGAGTTACAATGTCAAATGTATTAATCAAAACATCTTTCACACAATTAAATCAAAATCTCACAAGTTCACACCTAGACATGTAGGACCATCATCGGTCTATGTCATCACTGGTAAGTGAACAATGTAAGATTTTGTATTTAATTGTGTGAGAGGTGAAAAGACCATAAAATGCCGATGTAAAAACATCAACAACTATGAAATTTGTCCCACAGTTGTTCCAAAATAATGATATAAATAACCGAGAAATCTATAACACCGTTGTAACATAAACCAACTCTAATCATGAACAACTGTGAAACCTATAAAACATTAATGTGAAATAGAATTCTCAGTTTATAACATAAACCAACACAGTTATAATATAAATAAATTATATTTCATAGTTATTTATATAACTATGAAATAAAATTCACAGTTATTTACATCAAAACATGTGTCCAAGTTTAATGATAAATATTAGTTGTTCACCAAACACTAACCAAAATAACAGTTAAATACACATCACAATTCAAAAGTTTATCGGTTGTTTAAGCAAAATAACTATGAAATATACATTACATTTATTTCACAAACAATGCATAATGATGAATAAATGAGAAGTCTACAATACAATTATGTCCACAAATAAAACATGAATAACACTACACAATTATTTAACAAACAATCATAAATAACTGATAAACCATACATACATTTAATAAATGAAATTTATTAGTTGTTTCAATAAAATGCCTCGAAAAAATTGATAAATAGACTTCTCAGTTTATACAACAACAACAACAATAAAGCCTTAGTCCCAAAATAAATTGGGGTCGGCTAACATGAATCCTCATATGTCATCGTGAAAAAAGGTTGTTGAAAGAAAAAAAAATCAACCCCCCACATGGGTTTTTGCCCTCCACTCCTGCCTCTTCAACACCATACTTTCATCTGCTCCAAGTAAACTCATATCATTTTCAATCACTCTAATCCAAGTCTGTTTGGGCCTTCCCCTATCCCTCGTCATTTTATCATCTCTCCACTGTTTCGGCCTCATAACCGGTGCATCACTCGGTCTCCTTTTCACATGCCCAAACCACCTTAGACGATTTTCCCTCATTTTATCCTCAATGGGCGCAACTCCTACTTTATCTCTGATCACCTCATTCCCCAATCGATCATTTCTTGTATGACCGCACATCCATCGAAGCATACGCATCTCCGCCACATTCATCTTATGCACGTGACACTGTTTCACGGCCCAACATTCGGTGCCGTAAAGCAGTGCCGGCCCAATTGTCGTGCGGTAGAATTTTTCCTTTAATCTATGGGGCATATCGCGATCACATAGGAACTCTGTGACACTCTTCCACTTCAACCAACCTGCTTTAATCCTATGAGCCACATCTCCATCTAATTCTCCATCTTTTTGGATAATGGATCCAAGATAGCGAAAAAACTCAGAAGCTTGGACAATATTTCCATCAAATGTGATCGCCCCTGCCTCCCTACTTCCAACTCTGCTAAACTTACACTCCAAATATTCAGTCTTGCTTCTGCTCAGTCTAAAACCTCGAGATTTCAAAGTGTCTCCACAACTCCAATTTACTTTCAACACCCTCTCTTGTCTCATCAATCAGCACAATATCATCTGCGAACAACATACACCTTGGTATATCATCTTGGACTAACCTCGTCAATTCGTCAATTATCAAAGCAAAGAGAAAGGGGCTAAGTGTGGAACCTTGATGCACTCCAATCTTTATAGATAACTCTTCAGTCTTCCCAACACTAGTCTGTATACAAGTACTAACTCCATTATACATGTTCTTGATAATATCAATATATTTATTTGAAAAACCCTTTTTTGCTAGAGCCCACCAAAGTACCTTTCTTGGCACTTTATCATACGCCTTCTCCAAATCAATGAAAATCATATGTAAATCTTTCTTTTGATCCCGATATTTCTCCATGGTTTGTCTCATAAGATATATTATCTCCATAGTCGATCTTCCCGGCATAAACCCAAATTGGTTATCCGAAATATCCATAATTTTTCTCAGCCTTTGTGTAATCACTCTTTTCCAAAGTTTCATAGTATGGCTCATTAGTTTGATCCCCCGATAGTTGGCACAATCCTGGACATCACCTTTGTTCTTATATAAAGGGATCAGCGTACTCTTCCGCCACTCCAATGGCATTGTGTTAATTCTCCATATGTTGATAAATAGCTTTGTTTACCACTCTATTCCCCTCTCCCCGAAACATCTCCAAACCTCAATTGGTATTCCATTCGGTCCTACAGCTTTCTTCAATCCCATCTTTTTCATTGCCATTTTCACTTCACCCTTTTGAATTTTCCGCATAAAATCTCGATTATCCACTCGAAGGAATATTTAAATCTCCAATATCCTGCTCTTGACCGCCATTGAACAAGGTATCAAAGTACGAACTCCATCTATCTTTTATCTCTTTATCCCCGACTAGAACTCTTTGGTCTACATCCTTCACCCATTTAACCATCCCAATATCTCGTGTCCTCTTATCCCTCATACGAGCGAGTCTGTAGATGTCCTTGTCCCCTTCTTTTGTATCCAACTTATCATAAAGTTCCTGATTCACATTTGCTCTTGCGTCTCTTACTGCTTTTTTAGCTTCTCTCCTAGCTTTCTTATACTTCTCATAATTCTCGTCGCTCCTACATTTTTCCAATAATTTGTAGCATTCTCGCTTGCCCTTTATTGCTTGTTTTACTTCCTCGTTCCACCATGATGTATCCTTACTTGGTGGCACGTTTTCTCTAGATTCTTCAAGGACTTCTTTCGCCACCTCCTTTATGGTATGTTCCATCTTAATCCAAGTCGAATCTATATCCATATCCTCCATATTATCCGACCAAATACCGGTATCGACTATCTTAGCTACAAATTTCTTTTGATTATCCCCTTGAAGTCTCCCCCACTTGATTCTAGGGTGTACCTGTGATTTTCTCTTTCTCGAAATTCACTTACTTTGAAAATCAAGTACCACAATCCAACAAAAAACATAAAATCTATTTCACAGTTTGATTTTCTTCAAAAACCGATAAATAATCTTCTTCAAAAACTGAGAAATCGACAAAAACAATGAAATAAACTTCAAAATCATTAAAGTTTATCAGTTATTTAAACAAAATCAAACAAAATACTAAAGGAACCTTGGCCACTCCCAAGAACTTTGAACAATGACAGCCCACCAGTAAATGCAGACACATTTTGATTTCTTAGCTGATTTTAAGCTAATTTTAATTTAATATTTGGTAGGATTTAACTTTGCGTGCCATTAAATTATAAGGTTAAATGTACAACTATCCAACTAGGTTTGGTTTTTAATCGAATGGAAATAGCAGGGTTTTTAATCGATGGTGGTGGCCGGATTCGAGAGAGACGGTGGGTTGGGTAGTGCGGTGGTTAACAACTGTTGGTGCATTTAACATGAGTTAGTTTTTTAAGGAATGTTGACATTTTGGTTAAGTTTTTGATGTCGTTAGATTAATTTAACGTATATTGTATTAAATATAAAAAATGGAGAGAGTACATATCATTAATATGTCACTAACTAGTACATTGCATTAATTGTAAAAATTGAGAAAGTACGTTGCATATTTTGGTAATTCACCCTTTTACTATTGTGCATGCAAGTATTTCTTAAAAATGTTGAAAAGTAAATTACATTATTTATTTCAGAGTACATTGTAAATTATTTATTTTGGAGTACATTGTCAAATAAGACAGTTTGGGAAGCTTACAGATTCACCAAGTATCCGAGAGGGAATGCATACATAAGCGGTACGACACCAAATGGAAAGTTTAAACCCTCCCTCGTCCATGTTCATCTTCCCTTATTGATAATTGAAGATTGAAAAAACCTTACGAAAGACATTAATGTCAACCCACTTCGACCCTGAACCCATTGTTTGTCCATTTGTCCCGGAACCTCACGAGTGTATTTTGTATTTGACCTGCAAGGTCACCTCCAAACCCTTCCCCTCCAATGTTCCCATCGTTGATCTTGATCCCTATAATGCCAAGAATTTCCCTGATATTATCTCATTTCTTGAGAAAAAGGACGCCCTCTACCTGTTCACCAAATTGCGCAGCACACGTGAAGTTGATGATCACCCCATTGTCAATCGTCGTGTGGGTTATTGAATTTGGCGCGGTGATGGTCTTGATCAAGCAATAATCGATAAACATGGAAAAGACGTCGGCATGGCTCGCAAGTTTACTTATGTTAAAAAGCGCTCGTACTACCATCGTCGTATTTTCATGACCGAGTATACCCTATCGGCCGCCGGAAGTGCCATCCCGTATGATCAACTAAAGGACTACGTTCTTTGTCAAATTACTAAGGGTCCAAGGCGCAACAAGTCCCAATCTGAGCCCAATAATGATCCTGTTTCTTCTGTAAAATTGGATCCCATTGATGCCCGGGCTACTTCAAAACCTAATGATTCTGATAAAGTAAATCCCAATCCCTCGTATACATCTTTACCCATTTCCAGTTATTGTCTTGTATCTGAATCTCAACCCCTATCCCTGTTGTTTGTGCTCATGATGACCAAGATTATGGTCTTTGTACCAAAAAGTACTCGTCTGTGTCCAATGTTACTGCTGCGGTCATCATCGAAGGACAACGCTCGAATCCTAATCATGATGTGGCTGCTGAAAGATTAGAACCCGAGGATGATGCCTTGGCTACTGGTAAAGAAAATATCTCTTCCTCTTATTAGCCTTTCCCCAGTTCCAGTTCTTGTCATTCACCGGAGTTCGTCATTCACCGGAATGACAAATCCCCTGCTACTGCTCAAGATTGCATTTAAATGTTGTTCGACTACGAAACTGTTAATCCATCTCTTGCTAGATTGAGTGGCTAGTTAGTTTTATTTTAAAATGCTTTGAATACATTGTATTTTTTTGGTTTACTCAGTTGTGCATTAGGATCAGGATCATTGATTGATTGATTGGTACAACAAACCTTACTACAATATTTTACATATAGTTGTCAAAGAAACTGATATTTGAGATGGTATCTTTCTTCTTTCTTCATTTTTTTAGGGTATGCCATTTAGATCATTATTATTTGTGTATGCTTTATATTTGCTAAGACTAATTTTCATGTTTGAGAACTGGTTTGCATTATGTGTATGTTATATAAGCTAAGGATCAGTTTCTTCTGTCTTAATGACAATTGCTACCCTGATTTTGATGACAGTAAAATTAGGGTTAATCTCACTTCACCACCTTGCACTTTACATAGGCTGAAGTTTCAAATTTCTCACTTTAGGGTCTAATTTCCATTTTTGTATCAATCAGAGCCTGAAGAGTTACTTCCTTAGTTTGTCAATTAAAAGTGAGCTCATGTCCGGGGGGAGGGGTCTTTCTGTTTAGTTTTTACCAGTGATGACATAGACCGGTGATGGTCCTACATGTCTAAATAGAAAGACCCCTCCTCCCCCCCCCCCTCGACATGAACTCACCCCTCCCCCCGGACATGAGCTCACTTTTAATTGACAAACTAACGAAGTAACTTTTTAGGCTCTGATTGATACAAAAATGGAAATTAGACCCTAAAGTGAGAAATTTGAAACTTCAGCCTAGCCTATGTAAAGTGCAAGGTGGTGAAGTGAGATTAACCCTAATTTTACTGTCATCAAAATCAGGATAGCAATTGTCATTAAGACAGAAGAAACGGATTCTGAGCTTATATAACATAAACATAATGCAAACCAGTTCTCAAACATGGAAATTAGTCTAAGCACATATAAAGCATACACAAATGATAATGATCTAAATGGCATACCAAAAAAAAAAATGAAGAAAGAAGAAAGATACCATCTCAAATATCAGTTTCTTTAATTTGACAACTATATGTAAGATATTGTAGTAAGGTTTGTTGTACCAATCAATGATCCCGATCCTAATGCACAACTGAGTAAACCAAAAAAATACTATGTAGTCAAAGCATTTTAAAATCAAAACTAACCAGCCACTCAATCTAGCAAGAGATGGGTTAACGGTTTAAGACAGAAGAAACGGATTCTGAGCTTATATAACATACACATAATGCAAACCAGTTCTCAAACATGGAAATTAGTCTTAAGCACATATAAAGCATACACAAATGATAATGATCTAAATGGCATACCAAAAAAAAAATGAAGAAAGAAGATACCATCTCAAATATCAGTTTCTTTGACAACTATATGTAAGATATTGTAGTAAGGTTTGTTGTACCAATCAATGATCCTGATCCTAATGCATAACTGAGTAAACCAAAAAAAATACTATGTAGTCAAAGCATTTTAAAATCAAAACTAACCATCCACTCAATCTAGCAAGAGATGGGTTAACAGTTTCGTAGTCGAATAACATTTAAAAGCAATTTTGAGCAGTATCAGAGGATTTGTCATTCCGGTGAATGACAAGAACTGGAACTGGGGAAAGGCTAATAAGAGGAAGAGATATTTCTTTACCAGTAGCCAAGGCATCATCCTCGGGTTCTAATCTCGCAGCAGCCACAACATGATTAGGATTCGAGCGTTATCCTTCGATGATGACCGCAATAGTAGCATTGGACACATATGGGTACTTTTTGGTACAAAGACCATAATCTTGGTCATCATGAACACAAACAACAGGGATAGGGGTTTGAGATTCAGATTCAGGACAATAACTGGAAGTGGGTGAAGATGTATACGAGGGAGTAGGATTTACTTTATCAGAATCATTAGGTTTTGAAGTAGCCTGGGCATCAATGGGATCCAATTTTACAGAAGAAACAGGATCATTATTAGGCTCAGATTGGGACTTGTTATGCCTTGGACTTAGTAATTTGACAAAGAACGTAGTCCTTCAGTTGATCATACGGGATGGCACTTCCGGCGGCCGGTAGGGTATACTCGGTCATGAAAATACGACGATGGTAGTACGAGCGCTTTTTAACATAAGTAAACTTGCGAGCCATGCCGACATCTTTTCCCTGTTTATCGATTATTGCTTGATCAAGACCATCACCGCGCCAAATTCAGTAACCCACACGACGATTGACAATGGGGTGATCATCAACTTCACATGTGCTGCGCAATTCGGTGAACATGTAGAGGGCATCCTTTTTCTAAAGAAATGAGATAATATCAGGGAGATTCTTGGCATTATAGGGATCAAGATCAACGATGGGAACATTGGAGGGGAAGGGTTTGGAGGTGACCTTGCAGGTCAAATACAAAATACACTCGTGAGGTTCCGGGACAAATGGACAAACAATGGGTTCAGGGTCGAAGTGGGTTGACATTAATGGCTTCCGTAAGGTTTTTTTCAATCTTCAATTATCAATTAGGGAAGATGAATATGGGCGAGGGAGGGTTTAAACTTTCCATTTGGTGTCGTAGCGCTTATGTATGCATTTCCTCTTGAATACTTGGTGAATCTGTAAGCTTCCCAAACTGTCTTATTTGACAATGTACTCCAAAATAAATAATTTACAATGTACTCTGAAATAAATAATGTAATTTACTTTTCAACATTTTTAAGAAATATTTACATGCACAATAGTAAAAGGGTGAATTATCAAAATATGCAACGTACTTTCTCAATTAATGCAATATACTAGTTAGTGACATCTTAATGATATGTGCTATCTTCATTTTTTACATTTAATGCAATATACGTTGAATCAACCTAACGACATCAAAAACTTAACCAAAATGTCAACATTCGTTAAAAAACTATCTCATGTTAAATGCATTAACAGTTGTTAACCACCCCTCTACCCAACCCAACAACTGCCACCGTCTCTCTCGAATCCGGCCACCAGCATCGATTTAAAACCCAGCTATTTCCGTTCGATTATAAACCTAGTGGGATGGTTGTACATTTAACTTTATAATTTAATGCAACGCAAAGTTAAATCCTACCAAATATTAAATTAAAATTAGGTTAAAATCAGCTAAGAAATCAAAATGTGTGGGTTGTCATTATTCAAAGTTCTTAGGAGTGGCCAAGGTTCCTTTGGACTGAGTTCGGACTTTGAGCATTCGATTCTCAAAGGAAAATAACGATGATTGATGCAGTGATTGATTCGGAGATAACTCCACCTAATCGGATAGAACTGGAAACTCGGACGAGACGCCAACTCGATATAGAGAGGGACGATAAAAGGGAAAATTAAAGACAGAGCAGAAGAAATATCGGTTGGAGTGCCGTCATCGATTCACATGAGGCCATTTTTGCTGATCGGTGTTGGCGTTCCTTAGACACGAGTACCGACCCTCTCTACCTAAACCCTAACTAAAATGTCAACATTTGATTATTATGAAGCTTTGGGATGGCTGTGTCAGATGATGAGGCTGAGGTGTAGGTGAGAAAAAAAGATGTTAGTGTTGGACTTTTGGTAGGCTTCTCAAGAACTTAACTGAAAACTTAACAGAAAATGTAACGGAGAAAGAACGGAGATTGAAAACAAATGAAAAACAAGTCGAGTCTTGTATTAAATACAATCTCCGTAAGAGTTATTTGTCCCGCACAGGTGCTTACGGTTGAATAACAAAACTCTCGTAAGATAAAACGATTTTACTACTCCCTCCGTCCCAATAATAGCTTCCCATTTTGCCATTTTGGGTGTCCCGTTAATAGCTTCCACTTTCCTTTTTTGGCAAAGGAATCTTCACTATTCCCTCCACTCATTCTCTCTCCTCCATTATTTTAATACTCACAACACCATTATAATTTACTATTCTCTCCACTCATTCTCTCTCCTATTTTCAAATTACACTCACATCATTTTTACTTCCCCCCCAATTTCTTAATTTGCGTGCTGCCCAAAAAATGGGCAGCTCTTATTGGGACGGAGGGAGTATTAGTTATAAGGAGCACTCCAATATAACTAATCTAACGAACAACACAATGTTTTGAACTTTGGACTTGAAAGGATTTGATGCAACAAGATGATATGATTTGGCTATATTAATCTATCTCACTAGAGGGTAAAGAGGCTCAAATGACCGTATGAATTTATTGAAATTCGGAGGGGGAAGTATATAAAGAGAATCAAAAGGTTTTGTGCCTTTTCCCTTGAAAAGGTGTGATTTTTCGAACAGCAGTGAAGGGCACGAGTCGTGCTAATTGGCACGAGTCGTGCCCACGACTCGTTCCCAAGCATTCCACTCGTTCTGATCAGATTTGAGCAAATGGTCATCAGAATCCCATTCGTGCTCACGACTCGTGCTCAGAGTCCCCATTCGTTCTGATCAGTTTTGAGCCAAATCTCATCACCCAAAAACACTGTTCAAAACCAATTTGATCCAAACGACCAAATTGACCCTTTTAACCAACTTTGTTAAGTTACAAAAGACCTTTGTCATTAATTCTCATTCACCCTAAATGGTTTTGAGACATTAAATGAGTTTAATAATCTACAACAAATGTAGAATACATTTTGTAACTAGTTTCGTTGACAAATAACGAACTTCCGTTAGAAACTAGATCAACGTTAAGCCAAACTTAACTTTCCGTTATCTATTTCCAACAGTTAGGGAGTTAGATTGTGAGCGGAAATTGGGAAGGTATGATGAGGAGTAGGGGGTCAACAAATAAATGGTGGGTGGTATGGGCATATTCAATTAGAGAGAAGGGGGTTTTGTTAAGTTAGTAATTGGGTTACATTTTTAATGGGTTTGTTAATCAAATTTAACGTCATCCAATCATGTTGTATTATTTGAAATAAAATCAAAAAGTATATTGTATTAAGATGTCACTACATAGTACATTATTATTTGTGAAATGGAGGGTATAGTACATTAAATGGTTTGGTAATTATTCCAATCGTAAAATGCATTATAAGTAAGTCTTTCCTAATTTAGAAGCCAAAATCTTTTTTTTTTAAACACTTTTTATAATTTTATAAGCTAAAAAAAATGTTTTTTGTTTCTCTCGCTAGTGACAGTGTTAGTAAAAAAATGTCAGTGTAAAGAGTGCCAGTGCATATATTATTAAGTGTTATTATAAAAAAAATGTCAGTGTTAGTGTAACAAAATGCCAGTGTAAAAGTGTAAAGAGTGTCAGTGTAAAAAAGTGTTAATGTTAGTGTAAAAAATGTCGGTGTAAAAAGTGCTAATGCATATATTATTAAGTGACAGTGTAAAAAATGCAGTATTAGTGTAAAAAAATGTCGGTAAAGAGTGTGTGCATGTATTATTAAGTGTCAGTATAAAAGAGTGTCGGGTGTAGGGTAAAAAAGTGTCAATGTTAATATAAAAAAATGTTAGTGAAAAAAAGTGCCGGTGCATGTATTAATAAGTGTCAGTGCAAATATGATTTTTTCTTAAAAAAATGGCAAACCCCGGTGCGCCAAGCGCTCCCCGCCAAGCGGAGGTTGGGAGAGGAAACCATTTGCTAGAGTCTTCCCCTGACAATTGCCAAGAGGCTGTTAGCCAAGGTTCGAACCCGTGACCTTATGGTCACCAAATTAGTTTTTTTATAAGAACAACTCAATTTAGAAATAGAAAATTATTTTGGGATTTATCAAAAAAGAAAAGTATTACATTTATTTTGAGAAAAAAAAGAAGTGCAATGAAATTAGTGCATATGCATCATATTAAGACCCAAAGCATTTTATAAGGGGTGAATAAATACTTCCTCCGTCCCAGTGTGGATTTATTTTCATTTTGATCCGTTCCACATCAGTGTGGACTGTCAAAAATGGAAACAAATATTCACTATTACACCCACTCATTCTCTCTCCTACTTCACTTTTACACTCACAACATTCTCTCTCCTAACTATTCCTCCCACTCATTCTCTCTCCTATTTAATTTTTCATACTCACAAACACCTCCTCCATCTATTTCTCTCTCCTACTTTTCCTTAATTCCCACACCCAAAAAGTAAGTCCACAGTTACGTGGGACGGAGGGAGTACACTATAAAGATTTGAGTTAAAAAATAATGTTTGATATGATACTTGAACCTACAAACTTTAAGTTAAAATCTTAACATCTTAACCACTAAACACCACACACTACTTAAATAAAAAGGGGTTCACTTCTACCCCTTTAACTCTACTTGTATCTGCCCCTGATCGGACTCCACATAAGTCTAAAATCTTTATTAGATGATGCAATTCATTTATAAATGACGTCACAACGATTCTCGAACAACGGGGATTGAACCCGCACGTGGTGGATTCACAATCCACTGCCTCGATCCACTTGGCTCAGTCTCTTACCATCAATCTTTCTGCATGCACAGCAGCGTGCGAGAGACCCATTCCCAACAGTCAAATCCCTTGGAGCCGGACATACCGATACAATAGGGATTTGATTGGTCTTTCTTCGAAACCAGGGAAACTCCACCGATAATGAAGGTGACCCCCTCCGGTCCCCGTGGGCGAGGGCTGCCTTCCCTCCCTAGTCCCCCCCCTTTGCTAAAACTGCATTTTCGAATTTATAGGCAGATTCTGGCACGCAGCAAAAATGTAACTCATTTTACTAAAGGATGTAATGTATATTATTATAAAATATAACTCATGTGCTATAAAACTCGAAAATCTGAGGTTACACCTTAAAATCAATTGGTGTTAAGAAAAGTGACCTAGTATCTTTAAATGTCATAGGCAAGGTTTGTCAATTCTCGTTGTGAGATAATGTCTCTAATAACTCGGCCTACTGCAATCCGATTTTACACGCCCCTCCTGATCCAATATACTCCCTCCGTCCCATAGAAATATAGAGTTTTTGGCCCGGCACGGAGATTAAGGTAAAAAGTGATAAAGGTAATGTGTTGTGAGTGTAAAAGTAAAATAGGAGAGAGAATGAGTGGAGAGAATAGTAAATTTAAAAAGTGTTGTGAGTAGAGAGAAGTGGGTCCCATTTCCATTTTGGGAAAGTTATAGATTATTGTGGGATGCCCAAAATGAAAATTTTATAGATTATCGTGGGACGGAGGGAGTAATACTTTTTCCATCTCATTGTAATATGAAAAAAAACATCTTTTGATCCAATATAATCAATTAGTGTTACTTATTTTTTGGGTTAATTTCACTGACCACTCCTTTGGAAATCAGGTAAATTTTAGTGTTCCTTGAAAGATTAATATTAAACTTTTATTTTAATTTTTGAGAATATTTTTCTTATAAGGCCATTTACAATGGAGGTGTTGAATTTTTGTTTTTTCAACTATTGAAACCAATGTAGGGTGTTGAAACATTTTTATAGTTGATTTTTTTTTTTTTGTTGAATAAATTCAATAGGTGTTGAAAAAAGAGGTGGGGCCCGTTTCTTGCCACGTGGCGCCACCCGATTGGGCCGAAAATGGCGTGTGGACGACACCGCCCATCTAGGCGTGTCTGGTGCTGCTTTTTTACTTTTTTCTTTTCTTTTTTCCTGATATGGCCACTTGTCATTTGCTGATTGGTCACTAAAATTGTTTTTGGTTAAAATCATCCGAATTTTTCAAAGACAATTATATTATATCAAAAAAAATTATTTTTTTTTACACCAAAATTCATAATTTTTTTTCTGTTTAAATAGAGTCCTCTTTCATTTGATTAGGACACAGAAAAAAAAAACCTCTTTTTTCAATATAAATTTCTCAATTATCCTTCATTTTTCACATAAAAACCCCTATTTTTAGTGAAATGGATCCCAATAATAACCATTTCAACATTGAAAATTCAAGTAATTTCTAGGTTTGTGTCGTTTTTCTGCAATGATGTATTACTTTTATTTACTGTATTTAATTTTATTTGAAGTCCGTCAATTTCGATCACTCAACTTTTATTAACTGTAATTAAGTGAGAAGAAGCATCTTGATAATCGAAGCAGACAACTTTTTGAAATGTTGGGTGTCGAACTATTTGAAAAATAATTTTCTGTATTTTTCAATGATGTATTACTTTTAATTAAGTATGAAGTATTTTTTTAATAATAATTATCGTCATTTTTCGTATTTATTTAATTGCAATTAAAAAAATTAATTATGTATGAAGTATTTTTTTAATTATAAATGATAATAATAATTATTATTATTTTACTAATTATAAAAATAAAGAATATAAAATAAAATAAAAGTGGTGGGATATAGGAAGATGAGTTGGAAGGGTGTTGAATTTTATTAAACAAAACCATTGTAGGGTTAAAAATTGAATGGAGTATTGAATTATTAGGTGAAAGAGAGAGAAGCTGATGTGGAGTGTTAAAGTGGGTGTTGAAAAAATTTAGGTGGTGAAACCACCGTAAATAAATGGTCTAAGACTCTTAAATATTGAAATAATAAATGTGTGTTACTCTTAACATCATACTCTATAATGTGTTGCACATTTCAAAGCTCATGTTGATTAGAAGAACATTATTTAATAAATTTGTCCATCAAATAACTAACTAAACAAAAATAAATAAAGAGTAAAAATATTTTCATTAAAGTAATTGTACCTATGAATGTTGAAATAAGAAATTACTAACAAAAATTTATTTATAATTTTATACCTTAATAATTTTTTAAGCTAAGTTTTGTAACATGTTGCTCATATTTACGAATATTATAATATTCATCATTTAATTTCTAACTATGTTTTATATTTTTGGAAGTCCTATAATCAAAATTCATAAAATGTTAGTCTTAGTTGGAAATTACAAAATAAATTCTTAAAAATAATAAATCAACTTTATTAGAGTTGACTTAACATTTTTTAAATGAGCTGACTCAATAATTTTAATATTTACTCTTCTAATAATATTTTCCATCAGTCAAAGAATAAAAAATATAATAAAAAAATATTTTTGAAAAACACTACAAATTGGATAATATTTAGAGGTGTAAGTGCACTTTTATAACTTATTTTTAATGACTAACTAAAAAAAAATTAAATAGTTATAAATCTTTTTGTACAAGATTTTTACGATAACTCATAGAAGGTTTAAATTGCAATTAAAATAAAAAGTTACATTGTGGAGTGATTTGGAATGAATAAAATCAAAATCATTCATGTCTGATTCACATCCATGGCTGAAATGGAATATTTATTTCTTAAGATCACAATTTACTTATTGACTCGTAATCACATTTACCATGAGGTCCATGATGCTACCTCACTTTCTCTCACCTACCCTACTTTTCATACTCACAACAATTATTTTTACATTATATCCCCATGCATTCAGTTTTAGTGAGGGAGAGAGAGAGAGAGAGAGAGAGAGAGAGAGAGAGAGAGAGAGAGAGAGAGTATAAACAGATTTTGTATAATAAAATGGATGTTTTGTTACCCAGAAACTATGGCTGATGAAGCTTTGGGATGTTTGTTTTCAGGATAAGCTACCTCGACATATTTATTTAATTAAGGTTGTAGAGCTGACATGTGATGAAGTTGTTGTAAATAACTAAATACAGATGAATGGGGTACTGAATCTAAATGGAGAGTATAGTTAAGTGACCAAAATATTAGTTTTGCCTCGTTTCATTCATATAGATGAAAGTAAAAGAGATAACTGGATATTTGCTTAGGTTCAAATCTGATGCACTTGATCTCTTCCCAATCTTTTTCTCAGTGATCAAGAATCAATTAGGGGTCAAATAAGGTTTAGGTCAGATGATAAAAAGTATTATTTCAACAGAACCCTTTTCACATTATTCCAACAAATAGGATTATCCACGAGTCATCTTGTGAGTAATTCCACAACAGGAGTTGCTGAAAGAAAAAACGCTACCCGAACGTTGCTCTTTCAGGAAAGTGCTCAAAAATTATTAGAACAGCGCTCCTTACAGGCATAAACTCATAAACCGATTACCATCTACGATGTTAGACCTTAAAAGTCCATGGAGATATCGTCTCAGTTTTATCTAGATATTAGTGCACCAACCATCTTTTTGCTAGGGCATTTGGGTGTGCTTCATTTATTCATGTTCACAGTCAAAATAGCAGGAAGTTGGATGAGAAAGCAACCAAGTGTATTTTATGGATACTCTTCAAGACAGTAAAGGAGCAAGAGTTACCATTCGGCATCCACATACTAAGAGTTTGTTACGTCCACATAACTACCTTTGTTGATAAGCAAATCATAGTTCAGCTGACCTTATCTTTTGAGGGATACAACATTTGCAAAATATAAGGATTGAGAAACCTTTCTTCTTGACTTTCAATCTTCTAAGCCTAAGTCTCTTCCTCAAGTCATGAAAAATGAGCAATCACAAGACTCTTCCTTTACTATCCATACAAACCCTTAAATGAACTAATTGAACCTCATTCACATTCGAATTCACAAGCAAATGGAGTAGAGACCATAGTTGACAATTGATACACCAAAGTTTAAACAAGGAAAAATGCTGCTGGACCAAGTTCGACCCATTCGTTAGTTTATAACTCTTAAAATGAGATAGCAACTTCTAACTCCTTTCCTCAAACTCATTCCTTAAAATGGACTAACAAATAGAGAGAGTCCTATAAACATCCATCATACCCACTATCCCACTTTGTGTCCAAACTCCAAAGAGATGTTCACTATCTCCTATGACTTTTCCTCACATAGCTATATCATAGTTACTGAAGGCAAACGCCAGGATAACCTGGGCCAAGGTAAAGCGAGAGGGGACGGTTCAACACCTCTGAAGTGCCCCCCCCCCCCCAAAAAAAAAAAAAAACACCGAAGATGTGAACCAAAGCAATCACATTTCTTGCCTAGCAAGAGGCAAAAAGGCGAGTAAAGAGGACATAAGACAATCAAAACTCATTCAAGACTAGACCTAATCAGTTTTAGCCAAAACTAGTTGTTGATCATCAATGTCTACTTAATACAAGGACACTGTGAATGCTCTCCCCATATCCGAAACACAATCAAGAATATAACAGCACCCAAGTTAGCACAAACAAATTGTTAACACAATAAAAGTACTCACGTGATTGGGGACACACCAGTTTGCTAGATAACCACCGAAGAACGCCCGAAGGAATGCGGTTATACCCTTCTGTTCTGTGCCGCCCTTCGGACTCGATGGCACCAGGGAATTGGACTGAAATGGAACCAGACTGAATACAACTCCCTACAATTAAGACTAGCATTATCAGTGACTAACAAATAGAGCAAGAAATCAATGAACAAACAAACACACACAAAGGAAGCACAATAGCAAAGGGGGGAAGATAACAAGAGCTTTGCCGGAAGTTTCTTTGCATTGATCAGAGGTGAGGCTGTCTACGTTGACTGCAGATTATACGAAGAACGACTTCAATTTAAAATCAAGATAGAGAATGTAGTAAAAAGAGGGAGAAGCTGGAATCTCTGTTGATTTCGCAGATGGTGACTGAGTCAGGATTCAGAAACGATGCCAATTTCCCACACTGGTAAGTGTATTATATGTGTTGTGTGCCTAGGGTTTATGCGTTATGCAGCGAATCCCCAATTCCTGCCAGGGTTTGATTATCCTTGCACTAATTTGAGTCGTTCGGAATGCTAATTGTGAAAAGTACTCCCCCTTTCTTCCTCCAATAAATATCACGACAAGTAGCAAGGTTAAATTACCAAAGTGGCCTTGGCCCAATGGTATGTTGGTGATTTCCCGAAGGAGAGGTCACCGGTTCGATTTCCCTTAAGGGGAATTTCTGTGGTTTAATTTCTACCTTGGGTTTCAGGGTCCTTTGGAGTCTCCCGGGGCACATTCGTGCAGTTAGGGAAGCAGCATTGCTGGGCTTGTATCCTCAGTGTGGGGAGTTCGAATCTTGGCGAGGCATTTGGAGCGGCCCAATCGGTGTTGTAAGAGTGATGCAATTGCCTCACTGAGCGGCCCAATTGGTGATGTAAGAGTGATGTAAATGTCTTGTAGGAGGGCTCCCTTGGGGCTGGAGTATAAGAATGCTTGCCGCTGCAGGCTGCATAGGGCACATCCCGCGATTTACCTCCGCCAAAGATGCGAGGCGATGCGCAGTGGTCAGGATTAGTCGGCGAAGGCTGGAAACACAGGTATCAAAAAAAAAAAAAAAAAGTAGCAAGGTTAAATTCCATGAGTCTCTCCGTAAATCATTATCTAGAGCCGTCAATACGGGAATACGGGACGGGACGGAACGAAATTATGTTGTCCCACGACGGGAACGGGACAAAACGGGACGGGACTAAAATACTCCGTCCCATCCCATCCCATTTGCGGGACGCGAGATCCCGCGGGACCCATGCGGGACCCGTTAACTAGGAAGGATAACGTTGACTAGGCGTCAAAATCAATATCCATAAAGAGTTACAAAGTGTTGGAGCTGAAGGAAGATGAAAAGTCAAGGGTATAATTGAGGTATGATAAAAGGACTGATAAATATATAAAGTTGACATTTATTTTATGACATCCCAAAAACGAAATGAGGACGTTTAATTTGGGACAGAGGGAGTATAATTCAAGGTCGAGGGAACAAAGTCACCGGACAACTATGAACATGCTATTCTTCATTAGACACATTAAAAAAGACTTTCAAATTAGCATCCAGCATTTTTAGATATTTTCAATTAGAGAAATCTGCTTTCAAAATATCATTGAACTATAACTGAGGGTATAGGTCCGAACATACGAAGTAAACTTTACTCATCAATGGATAGAGCTGTCAATTCGGGAATACGGGACGGGACGGAACGAAATTATGTTGTCCCACGACGGGAACGGGACGATACGGGACGGGATCAAAACGGGACGGGACTAAAATACTCCGTCCCATCCCGTCCCAAATCTATTGCGGGATGGGACGTCCCGACGGGACCGTCCCAACTTGACGGCTCTATCATTATCCATTAAATTCCATGAGTCTCTCCGTAAATCATTATCCATGACCCGCCCAAGTTGGGACGGTCCAGTAGTAGTAGTGGGACGGAATATTTTAGTTTTGTTTTGTTTTTGTTGCGGGACAATATAGTACGATCTCGCTTATTTCGTTCGGTCTCGTGTACGCTTGTTGGTGATGAGTTGGTCGGCCTTGGCTCGGCCTTGGCCTTGCCTTGAATATTTTTTCCTACATTGAAAGAAAAACAATAAACTGTGCCTTGGGCCTTGACTCAGCCTTGGCCTTGAACATTTTTTTTCACATCGAAAGAAAAACAAACTACAATGTGGCATGTGGCTATATATATGAGACCTTGGCTTGGCTGGGATATCAAGCATAATTGGGTCGTGGCCTTGGCGCCTAGTCAACGCCTAATCCCTCCTAGTCAACGGGTCTCGCATTATCCCACGTCCCGCATTAGATTTGGGACGGGATGGAGTATTTTAGTCCCGTTTCGTCCCGTTTTCGTCGTGAAACAACATAATTTTGTCCTGTCCCGTCCCGTATTCCCGAATTGACAGCTCTAATTATCCATAAAAAAATGTTAGTTGAAAATATCCATGTGGTTTCATATAAAAAAATGGATTCGCTGGACTAAGTCCTGGACCACTAGCCACCGGCCCCTCAGTGACTGGCGGAGGTAAACTGCGGGATATGCCTGAGATAGTCAGGGTGGCAGCACCCCTTATACACCTGGCCCCAAGGGAACCCTCCTACATGACGCTTATATCACTCTTACATCACCAATTAATTGGCTTCTCCAGCTACTCCTTCCAAGATTCGAACTCCCCAGCTGAGGTTGCAAGCCCAGCAATAATGCTTCCTTTACCACTCGGCTGTGCCCCGGGGGGCTTCTAACTCACATATTGCTTTCATTCGGTCATGTTTTGCTTATGGAATTGAGGGATGTTCCATTTAACCTATATAAACCCATCTTGTAATGTAACGGTAAAAACTCAATTTTGAATGTAATTTGGAGCCTTTAGCATTTTATAGAAGATGGATTTCTTCTCTTATTACTCATAATCTTTAGTGGATTTCAAAGTATCTTTGAGTGTCTATCCCCATTAAACGTTTCGTTTGTGTTCCCTCCTTTCGTCTCCATTTTTCGATATCAATGTGGTTATCAGAACTTTGGTTGTTATGCCTTTACGATGTCAAATAGCTCGTGAAAGTAACCTACGAGATATAGAGATGGATGAACTTAGGAGACAAGTGAAACAACTCCAACAGAGATTGGAGTGGTACGAGCCTCTTAATCGTTGATTCACGTCATGCTTTAGATGCTAAATATTTAAATGTTCGAGAAAAGAACTACCTTTTCAATCACACTTGTAATAAAGTGTTAAGGGAGAGGCTTCTTATTGATTTCAACGTCAGTTAAATCTTACTTTCCAGCGAACGAATGTATGATGAAGATATTGTAGAAAATATCACATGGCCCTTTTTAACTTCAACATGTGAAGAAGAAGCTTTCGTTGATTGCTCCAAGCCACCAATATTTGATGAAGAGATTGAAGAACATATTTCTTATCTAGGTGATAGTCTCTTTGATATTATCTTTAACGAATATACAAATAAATGAAGGGAAAGGAATCAAAAGTTTTCATTTTTCAAATTGTTCAGAACTATTATTAAGGTGAACTCTATAATTTGGCGTTTCTTAATCAATAATTTGGGCTTTTGATAGGCCCATTTAAATATGACCTATTTTAATGGGCTTTTGCAAGGCCCATTCAAACAAGTATATCTTCTACTAATCAACATAAACTATGGAACACTTTTCTATTTTGGAAGTAGACATTTTTTGAATGGAATATACCCTTTACTTGTAACTTTCTTAGCATCAAGATTAAATGAGATAAGAGATCATTAATTAAATTAAATTAAATTAAATTAACAATGCTTTTCTTACATAATAACATAATCTTTAGAAGAACATATTAATCCCTTCGTCCCGTGATATTGATAATGATAATTTTATTTGATTATTCAAACATTACTTTCTTTTTTTTTTCCCCGTTGGCTCTCATTCTCTACACCCTCCCTATTCTTCCTTAGTTGAAATGTTTGAAAGTTTAATGATTTTAATGTTTTACGAGACAAATAAAATGGTAAATGCGAACATTGGACGGGAAGAATAAACAATACCTAGCTATCCCTCTCATTAAATTATCACTTTCTTGCAAGAAAGCTCTCATTTTTAGCATGAAGAAAAGGCCTACTCTTAATTTCTAACCTTTCTTTTTCTTTCCAACACTGATTCTATGTAGCCCCTTAAAATGGAGTAAAGATATCAAGGTTGACAGTACACTTAAATGGAAAATAAGAGAGATATATTGCATTTCTTAAAATAGAATGCATACCCTTTAAAGGACACGAGAGACTGCTACAATCAAATTGGCTCAAATTCTCCGCTTTAAGATTTTCGTTCCGTCACATATTCGAGCTCATTTTGTGTGTGACTAGGATTGACTCAAAACATTTGTGGGTCCCACCGAGATTGACACATCTCAACCTTTGAGCATGTAGATAGGTCGATGTGGCGTGATCTAAATGGCCGAGTGAAGTATTAGCTATCGCCAGATTCTCTGAAGCGGTTTGAAATCCCACTTTAAAAATGGTCTGCCAATATGATAAAGAAGGCTATAAAGAAAAACATGGCCAGCTACACATAATTTCAATTGTGCAAATTTGCATATTCCACCAACTGTCCCATAACATGCCAATCATATACTCCCTCCGTCTCATAACAAGCGACACACTTTGCCATTTTGGGCGTCCCACTGATAAGTCACACTTTTTAAAATGGAAAAAAATCTTTACTATTTCCTCCACTCATTCTCTCTCCTACATTATTATAATACTCACAACACCATTATAATTTACTATTCTCTCCACTCATTCTCTCTCCTACTCAACTATCTACACTCACAACACATCAACCTTTTCACTTTTTCCTTAATTCCCGTGCGGAACAGTAACTGTGTCGCTTGTTATGGGACGGAGGGAGTATATCCCGAAAAGGTAATAATTTCCATTTTGGGTCTCCAAAAAGACATTTCTAAAGTGAGACCCACTTAATATAATCACAATAACTATCCACTAACTATTTCTTATCACACTTTCTCTCATATATCACTTTTTATACTCACAACATTTATTCCACTATACACTCTCATTCATTTCTGTGCAAGACCAACTTTGTTAACTTTTCAAGGCTTCAAGCGAGACGGAGGGAGTATATATTTAGGTTCTTCACTTAATTAATTGATATTGAAGACAATATAAAGTTTCCTACTTTCTATTTTTGTTTAGCTCAAAATAAATATGGCATTTTTGAAAATAGAACACTAAGTTTTTGGTGATCTTCCTAGTCTACCTATTTTAATAGCGCAAACAATGCAATGCCATGGAAAATGCAAGGAGCCATTTTCTGAGCAAAATACACCTTATAATGTAAATAGACTAGAATAAGTCCGTGTTCGAGGACACGTTTTTTTTTATTATTATTTTTATTAATTTTTTTTTTAAGGGCAAAATGAAAAAGGGACAAAATAGTGAGGGCAAAATGAGAAATTCGATCATTGACACTATTCATAATACTGTAGCACACCACTCTAATTTATACTATAGATTAGGGGAATCAAAAATAAAAATAAAAATTGTAGTCTGACTTGTCAATTGTTCATTTATTTCGAGAAAGCTAACACAAATTAGCAACAACTAATTTGACCAACACTAGCTAAACAATATTTTAGGTAATCACTTATATTTATACTACAATAAATATAGTCATTGGTGAATAAGGAATTATAATTAAACTGTTTTCTTTCAAATCAAGAGATCTATCACAAGAAAGAAATCAAATCTGTCAAAGAAAGGAAACCCGAAATAGGAAAATGCAAAATTGGACCTATGCATTCCCTTTATAGTGAAACATTAAAAAGTGGATGAAAGTATGGTGTTGAAGAGGCCGGAGTGGAGGACAAAAATTCATGTGGGGGCTGATTTTTTTATTTTTTTTATTATTATTTTTTATTATTTTATTTATTTATTTATTTATTTATTTCCAACAACCTTTTCACATAATGACATATGAGGATTCATGTTAATCGATCCCAAATTATTTTGAGACTAAGGCTTTGTTATTATTGTTGTAATGGGAGGAAGGAGTATGTCCTCTATTGTACCATAACGATTTTTTGCTCTTGCAATTGATTCTAGAGGTGGTAGCAGAAAATTTTGCCGTGATTGGAGAAAGGGAAAAAGATCAAAAGAGGAAAGAAGAAATATTTTCACTTTATTACAATTCCCAAGGTAGGGTGCTAAGCTTTTTTTGTGAGTGGCGTTGGAATAATATTATCAGCTTGGTGGGAACCATAGACCAAGACCAAAACCAACGACCGACGGATGCAATTTAAAGGAAGCTCCCCCTTAGTTCAATCCACTCGTCCCGCCCGCTTATTTCCCAAAGCTGCCAACTTAACCTTTAGCCCCCCGAGACTTTACTGGATAGAGATACATGAAACGTCTTTACTGTATAGAGATACGTACAACGTTTTTTAATACGATTATTAAGAAAAAGTAAATTAGAAAATATGTGTTGTGAATATAAAAAATAAAATAAAAGAGAGAATGAATGTGATAAATAGTAAATTAATTAATGTTATTAGTATAAAAGTAAAGTAGAAGAAGAAATGAGCGAATAAATTAGTAAAAATTCATTGCCATTGAGAAGGGCACATTTATAAAAAAAATCCTTTTATCAAATAAAATTATAAAAAAAGATGAACATTTTGAAAACTAACAAAAAAAAAAAAAAAATCCTTACAAAAGTGGCTGGACAAAAATTTCCATCACTCTCGCACAAAAAGCTCACTTGTTACACACAAACACACACAAATGTCAGTATGTCACTATGCCAATTCAACATCAGTTTCTCCCTCTTTCATTTTTTTTCTTCAAAATTTTAAAATGCAATATCTAATAATTTAGAAATTAAAAAAATAATTAGAAATCATCGTTTTAAAAATCAGTTTACCAGTCATTTAAAGTTAAATATATTTAGTTAAATTGATTTAAAGGTTGTTATATAACAGTTATGTGATATCATATGTTTTCTCAACAATTGAAAAATCAATTTATCGGTTAAATAAAGCTAATATTTAGTTAAATTGATTTCGAGGTTATGTGATTTCACAATTGCGTGATGCCATATGCTTTTTCAACAGTTGAAAAATCAATTTATCAATTATTTAACTTGGTTCGATCTGAATCGTTAGACCGTAAGCCTAACCGAATTGCATGATTTTTTAATTTTTCAAATTGAATCAAACCATCAATACATTAAGTTCAAACTAAACCACACGATTTGTTTCAGTTTGATACCAAACGACAGGTTGAACCAAATCACCGGCAACCCTTCAAAGTTTAGGGAAGTGTGTCAATTGGGCTAAGTTGTTCTAATCTTATTAATTTAGGGTCGAAATTACCAATGTTAGTCAGTTAGAAATTTTTGAAGAATTGCCAATAGAACCTAGATAAATCAACATAAGTGGAATTTATGATGTAACACGTGAAAAAAATTGCACATGTGGAATTTTTGATGAAGATTATAAGGGCATATTTACATAAATCTCATATTACAAGGGCGGATCTACATATTAAACCTAAGTACATGGGCATTAATCCATATTGTCTTTTTACCTCTTCGTAACCAACACCGCCACATTTCACCAACACCAATATCACCACTTCTCAACACTACTATCAACACCCCCTTTAACACTACATCTATCGTCACTGTTAACACCACCATCACTGCCACTGTCACTATCACCGCCAATACCCCAAACACCACCATCACCATTAACAACACCATTACCACCACTATTACTCATCAGCACTATCACTTCTATTATTTTTAGTTGGGCTTTGATATTGGTGGTGATAATGATATTGGTGGCAATGGCGGTGGCATTGATGATGGTGGAGGGTAAGTGGCAGCAATGATGGTAATAACGGTGGTGGAAGATGGTTGTGAGTGTTGGGTGGTGGTGGTAGTGTTAAGTGTTGGTGACGATGATGGTGATACCGTATAAGTGAAGGTGAATATGGTGTTGGTGGTAGGGTGAGGTGGTGGTGATGGTGTTGAATTGACGGTGGTGGTGGTGGTGAATTAGTGTATTTGTGGTTATGATGATGGTGAATGATAGTGGTATATATATATATATATATATATATATATATATATATATATATATATATATATATATATATATATATATATATATATAAAGGTTGAAGTGCATAGAACACTTTAACAAGCTCATTTTCCCTCCAAAATATGAATGATTCTAGAATATATTTTGCTTTAAATCAACTAATCAAGAAAATAATTAATTGTCTTTAAATTAACATATTATCATATTCTCTCCCCTATTAATTAAATGCCAATGAAACATTATATTTTTTTTCTCTTACTTTTAGCCACTATACCTAAACTCCTTTTTTCACAAATTCATAAATATCATTGTTTTGCAAACTTTTAATTTTGCAAGTAAAAAATGAAATATGAAAAAAACAATAGTAAAAATATATTTAGAAATACATGAAATTTTTCCTTTAATGAGTTGATATTTTTGAAATGCGGGTAATAGTAATAATTGTTTTTTTTAAGACTTATGTATAACAATGATATTTAGATATTTTTTTTTCATTTTTTTCTTAAATGAAGAGTGTTTTTAAAAACTACTACCTCCGTCCCAATCTAAACGTCTCATTTTCGGTCAACTAACAAGTTTGACTTAGACATAAATGCAAATCTAATTATATTAGATTTGCATTTATGTCTAAGTCAAACTTGTCAATTTTCGATTCGGTCAATGAGACGTTTAGATTGGGACGGAGGGAGTATAAGATAATTTTAAAAAATAAAACTATTATATAATATTGGTTAGAAAACACGAAGTTTGACTTTTTTATAAGATTATATTCAAAAACATTATTTTTTAAAAGACGCAAATTAATGAAAAAAATAGAGTTGTTGATAATATAAATTATTTAGAAATGAGATAATTATTTTTATTTAATGACAGTCATGCAAATCAAATGAGACAGTTATATCAAATATATGATTTAGTTCATGTTATTTATCAACCTTTTTTAGGTCGTGTGTTTAACGCACGGGTGTTATATTAGTTATTGGTAATGGTGGTGGTATGCGGTGGCGATGGTGGTAAAGTTGTGTAATAGTTGTAATGATGATGTCGATTGATGATGCTGGTAGTGATGGTGGCGATCGATGATGGTGGTAGTGTTGGCGATGGTTGAAATAGAAAATATTGATTTATACCTCTGTACTTTGGTTTAAGATAAGATCAGCCCTTATACTATGCGATTAACATAAATTTGTCCTTGCAATCCTTATAAAAATTGGGAATTTAGCTCGAAAGTTCCTTTTGAAACAAATCACTTCCCCTAAAGTTTCTCATTAAATCGAAATGACCTGAAAGTTCTTATGCAGTAATACATAATATTGCATGCAATATTATTATATTCACTCATATGTGAATATAATATTGCATCTATAATACAACATGGTGAAGGTACTTTTCGGGCATTATGATACTTTTTTAGAACTTCCCGGTCACTCTCCCTAAAAAATTTCACATGTGCAATTTTTTTTCACGTATTACATCCTAAATTCCACCTAAGCTGCTTAGTTAACATTTTTGTTAAATTTTAGATGAAAAGTTAATGATGGTCAAATATACTCACATTTTTCTTGAGTACAAGGGCAAATAGGGCAATTAATTTGTATAAGGTGCATCTTTGGCCTATGTACAAGGCATATATCTATATTTTCTAGTTCTATTCGCATATACAATTTTAAAATTAAATTGCAACCAACAATTTAAATTCAAAATTATAGTTCATGTTTACTTTAGAAGGGATATAACAGAAATTTTGGAACCAATTAATAAAAAAAAATAGCGGTCATACATTTGTTGGGTTTATATGCATAATTTTAGTTAGTTTAGTGGCAAGGTTGATTATTTTCGACTTTGGTGGTCTATTTGAATGATATGGCATAGTTGAGTGGCAAGGTTGAAATATTTTGAAAATTTAATGGCCTATATGAATAACGTGTTAAAGTTGGGTGGTCCAAATAATAATTATGCCTAATAAAGGATCTAAATCGGCGATGGAATTAGGAAACGGACAGATTAGCTTATCCTTTACTACGCGTCGGCGTCGCCCCACCTTCAGGACAAAATCAAAAGTCTGTATTGTTACTTTCAAGTTTCATCACCGGTAAGGTAAGTAGATTACCTCATCTCCTTTATAACATCAATTTTGACAAAATTGATGTTATACGACAAAATTAAGCAGAGTGAGTGTATAATAGAGTAAGTGTTGTAAGTATAAAAATTGAGGTAAGAAAGAAAAAGTGAGATAAAAAATAGTAAGTGAATAATTATTGTAAATATTACAAGTGGATACAATAAATAAAAAAGTACAATATTAAAATGTTTCCACTTTGGGTGTGTTCTTTTTTAAAATTAAATGAAAGACCGAAAATAAAAATTTGTGTCATTTCAGATAGGAAGGAGGGAGTATTTAACTTATACTCCCTCCGTCACATTAGTATTAGCACAAACACTGTTTGCGCGGGAATTAAGGAATATGATATTTTAATAAAATGTTGTGAGTGTAAAAGAATGAGTGGAGAGAGAATGAGTGGAGGGTGTAATAAATTATAATGGTGTTGTGAGTATTAAAATAATGTAGGAGAGAGAATGAGTGGGATTGGGTGAATATTTTATTAATATAAAGTTTTCTTTTTGGGAGTGTGTGGATATTAGCGGGACGCCCAAAAAGGAAAGTGTGCTAATATTAGCGGGGCGGAAGGAGTATTTCATTCAAACTTTGAATAACTACTATACTCAATATAATCAACAGTTTTGTTCTTTAATCGCATTTGCGTTAATGCTTAGTTTATCCAGTTTAGTACAAATTGATTGCAAGCCATTGACAATATATTGAGAATGATTTTGACCGTCACTGATCGTGTTTTTATAAATTAATTACTCCTTCCGGGTCAAAATACTTTAGTTTTAAATTTTTTATACATATTAAGAAAATTAATTATTACAGATCAAATAAGTCAAATTACTCTTTAAATATTGATGAGCCCGGATCTACTGGACCGGGCCCGCGCTCGGTCTTGTCCAAGGAACCAGTGACGTGGCAGTTCCTAGACCGCTGGAGGGAAGACCGCGGACAAATAGGCCCTTGTGGTCAAGACCGTGTCCCTCCTCGGTTCGTCCCCGTCGAGGACCCTTGAAACCCTGCTCGCTGGATCTATGCCCGCATGAGTCATGCCCGCATCAATCGTGCTCGCGTCATATATCTTTGACCAAGGCACAACGTTGACCGCGGCACAGCCGCTTCCGGTTAAATGTCAAGCCTTACCGAGCAAGTTAGCTTACCGGGCTCGACAGGACCACTCACGGCTCCCCCCATCACGCATTCAATGCGGCTCGGTCCAGCGCCTACTATTCCATTTAATGCAATAAGCCGGCCACACTGGCTCATGTCCCTTTCACCATGTCCCTGGATGCTAATGTGCCCTCCCCGACAGATCCAATTAGCTGCGGACACGTGTAGCCGGTCAAATACCAAAGTGCCCCCTAGGGCACGATCTCATCGCTTACCTCAACAAGCACCACGGCATTGCCTATAAATAGAAGGCCTTTACCCCTCGCAAGGTAAGTTCCATAGACAATTGAGTAAGCTCTTTTACTCTCTAAACCACACACACACACTCCAATGGTATTCAAAACCTTATTACTCAGTATTCTTACTCTCACACCCGAGGGCCTGAGTTGGAGTAACATCCAACTTTGACCTTAACGGTGCTTGTTTGTGTTGTGATCTAGGTACACAAATTCACCAAATATATCCTAGCCAGATATCCTTGAACCGCTCCTGACCCCAAAAGCTGTGGCGTCATCAGTGGTTCCGATGCCGGGAACCCGACTTTCTTTCGTTTCTCGTTAAAAATCTTTTGTTTTCAAGGCACCTCACGTGTCCTAAACAAATTCAGTGCCGAAAGGCTCTTCTATTTTACATCACTAAGTTTTTCCCATTTAAAAACTTTTGTTTGCAGACACACCTTGTAGTCTAAACAACCGACTGTCAAAAGACACTTCTTTTCAGTTATTTTCACCTTTCTGAGACATGTCTCAAATTCTGAAAAATGCTGGTCATTTGACCATAGAGGAGGAGAACCAAGCCGAACCCTCCAACAACAATAGGGAAAGGCAAACCAACTCGTTTTCAACGTAATGGGGGCCCATTCTCACCTCAAAATCCCCACCAACGAGTTCTCCACCGGTTAACCGAGGAAGCCCGTGCCGAGAAAGCCCAAGCCCTACTAAACACTAGCCCAAAACTCCCCAAGCTCGCATAAAAAACACCAATCCGACCACCCCACTTTCCCCGTAACAAATCCCGAGAAGGAAGGAAATCCTAGCCTCCAAGTCCAAACCGGTCGCGGAGGCCATGGCTATCAACGATGCGGAGATGGAAATATTTGAAATAGAGGCCAATGGAGGGCTACAGCCTCTCAAGGGTCACAAAGGTTCTCCCAACGAAGCTCCCGCTCACTCGCTGCTAGTCAAGCCGCTGGGGAAACCGGGCCGACCCACCTCGAGCGCGGACACCGCCAAACGGAGCGTGGTGCATGTAGATGATAGCGAGGAAATGGGGGAAGAGGCACGGTCAAATCGCCGTGCGAAGTCCAAAGCCGTACTCCTCGGGCTCCTGGCCAAGGAGAAGGCCGTGGCTCCACGAGCTAAAAAGCAAAATGTTGATGATCGTAACCCCGAGTTTGTGGAATTCATGCAAGATGTGGGAAACCCATCGTAAGGCCGCCTGTAAGTGTGGCCGCACTATGGACGCCTTCGCCGATAAAATTGCGCGGCACCGATCCGTAAGGGCAAACCCCTGCACGGACACCTATGACGGATCCAAAAATGCCAAGAGTCATACGGGAAGATTTGAGGGCCGATGGCTTTATTCTCCGCGGATGAGTCGCTGATGTGCAAGCTTTGGCTGCGACCTTCACCGGCAAGGCCCTATCTTGGATGCTAGCCCTCAAGCCCCGGTGTATCCAAATATTCGCCGCCCGTAGTCCTCTTCCTCAATGCCTTTCTGGAGCAGTGTGCCCGCTAGACCAAAGACAGATCTTGTCCGTGTCAAGGTGCACCAAATGAGCCTACTAAAGATTATATATCCCGGTTCAGAAGGTGAGCGAGGAGATTGTGGACCTGGACGAGGGGATATCGAGACTATGTTTTGAGGGCGGCCTCGTAACTCCTTCCTCAAAATGAATTTTGCCTCCAAAGAAACCTAAATCGACTGGAGGAAATGTATGAAAGGGCCTCGGCCATTGCCTCCGCCGAAGAGCCTAGTGTGCCCGCTCCCCGAGCTTCGCGAAAGAAAGGATAAGCCAAGTCCAGTGAGACCACCCTGCAGCCTCGCTCATACCAATAATCGTGGCAAAACAGAGGCCGGAATCGAAAGGCTCAAAAGGCCGTGGCCGAAACAGCCATAACGTAGCTCACCGACCCAAGGGTGGTGATCATGAGAGCCTCAGACTTTCCTCCTCCTCCCCCATGCTTCGAAAGCCAAATGAGAGGAGTAGACTTAAATTCGTGAGTTTCACAACGACCACGGCACGGATCGAGGATTGTTTCCACCAAGCGAGTAATCCAAGCCAGAAAATTAATAACGGGGAGCTAACCAAGTGGGTTAAGGGAAACAATACCGCCCCCAATAACAATGATCGCCAGCGGGCACGACACACGCGGGGACCGACAGAATGAAAGAGATAATAATGATGACGATTTTGGGGACTATGACATTAACTTCATCGGGAGGAACCTCCCTCTAATAGGCAATTGTCCCTCCAAATTCGGACATTAGAGAAGGTTTTCTCCATCCCCGCCCCGGCTCCGAGGAAGAGCAGGAAATTGGGTTCAAAAAGAGTGAGCTTGCCTCCACCCTTTTTCACTCCACACGCCCACTCACCCTCGTAATGAGAATCAACCTGGACAAACATAGGCCGTGTGTTGGTAGATACCGGAGCCGCCCGCGACATACTCTATTACCACACTTTGATTGGAATGAGAATGACGGAAGCACATCTCACTCCATATGCGGGCATGCTCGAGGGCTTCACCAACCACGCTGTAAGGGTAAAGGGGACGATTGTGTTTGACGTAGCTATTGGGGAGAAACCCATGCAGAAGACGGCCAAGATAACTTTCATGGTGGTCGATCTTCCTTCCCAATACAATGCCATTCTCGGCGTAATCGTCAGGCCGAATTGGGAATAGCTTGCGTCCGTCCCCACCAAAGGGTGAAATTTAACACCCCGGCGGGGTTGCTACCATCAAGAACCAGCCTGGGAGATTCCTCCGAGCACTCGGAGGAAAAAGGAAAGAACAGAAAGGCCAGACATCCCGCCCGCAGATAGAGGGCGAGGACAAAATTATAGAGGGAAAGTGGCGAGACAAGTCAAAAAAGGGGAAAGCCCTTGCACTCCCGCCGCCACCCGTACCAATTGGCATGCTTTCTTTCCATTCCACAAAGGTGGAGCTCAAAATGAGCAGTAAAATCAAAGCAGCTGGCCGCCCCCGCTGAAGGA
Source organism: Adenophora triphylla var. japonica (assembly GCA_022495995.1). NCBI lineage: Eukaryota > Viridiplantae > Streptophyta > Magnoliopsida > Asterales > Campanulaceae > Adenophora > Adenophora triphylla. The sequence goes on from JAFEMH010005424.1 coordinate 150,013, forward strand.
GGATATATTGATCGAGGAATAGAGGGGAAATTGACCGTGAAATCGTATATTCAATGGCAACACCGACCGAAGCTCAGTCAACCCCCAACTATTGTCATTGACTCCCCGCACAATCGTGAAATCGCCGACCTTCAACCTAACGACGAGCTCGAGGAGGTGGTAATCAATCCCCACTTCCCCGAGCAAACAAGCTAAGGTCAATGGAAATTCACAAATGAGGAAAGAAGGATACTTATTGAGTTCCTTAGAGCAAATTGCGATGTGTTCGCTTGGAGGGTGGAAGATATGCAAGGCATCGCCGAGGACGTGATCCTCCATAAAATCAACGATGACCCCTCCTTCAAAAACATTCACCAGAAATCCAGATATTTCTCCCTGAGAAAGAGATTGCCATCAAGGAAGAGGTGGAAAAGTTGCTAAAAGCGGGATAATAAAGGAGATCTCCTACCCCAAGTGGCTGGCCAATGTGGTCATGGTTAAGAAATCCAATGGCAAATGGAGGATGTGCGTTGATTTCACCGATCTCAACAAGGCATGCCCCAAAGATTGCTTCCCTCTTCCTCGCATGTACAGATCAGTGGATTCTATAGCCGGACACAGAGTTCTAAGCTTCATCGATGCCTACTCCGGCTACCACCAGATCCATGGCTCCCGAAGATGTCCGCTCCGTAGCCTTCATTGCCGCGGGCAAGACATACCGCTACACTATGATGCCCTTTGGGCTAAAAATGCAGGAGCCACATATCGCCGCATGGTCAATCTGGTCTTTAAAAACCAACTAGGCAGTAACTGAGGCCTACATCGACGACATGGTCATAAAAACTAAGGAAAACTCCCACGAGCTCGATGTGGAGGAAACCTTCAAAAACTTGCGCCATAACAACATGAAGCTAAACCCCTCAAGTGCGCTGGGTCAAGGCGGGCAAGTTCCTCGGATTCATGGTCAACCAAAGAGGAATAGAGGCTAACCCGTGAGAAAATCCAGCCCTATTAGACATGAAACCTCCCGCCCGCGTGAAGGATGTACAAAAACTCAATGGTCGCATCACCGCACTTCGCCGCTTCATCTCGCGGTCGCCAGAGAGATGCCTCCCTTCTTCAAAACTCTCAAAGGGGGAAGAGAGCCGATTGAATTTACATGGAGCACCGAGTGCCATCGTGCTGAGGAAGTCAAGACATACCTCGGCAGCCCACCTCTACTCAGCCTCTGCTCTGAGAAGAGCTTTTTCTCAGATTTAGTATCGATCCGGGCAAGAGCAAATGTTTGTAAGGGAGGAGAATAACTCCCAAAACCAGCTTTATTATGTAAGTAAGGCACTATCCGCCGTAGAAGGGCGTTATCTTAATATAGAAAAGTTAGCTTACGCCTTGCTTGTATCTCGCTCGAAAAATTAAGAGCCTACTTTTCTCGCACATCCTATAACCGTACTAACCGAGGCCCCGCTTAGAAAGGTTTTACATAAAACCGAGTCCCTCGGGAGAATGCTAGCTTGGTCTATAGAGCTCACCGAGTTCCGCATCACCTACTCCCGAGAAAGACAATCAAAGCGCAGGCCTTAGTTGATTTTGTAGTAGAATCATCATTCAAATTAGCTGACAAATGACCTCGGAAAAGAAAGCGAGCAGAATCGAAGATGACCCAAAAGCCCGAGCACGTAAATTGTTCAACCAAGGGAGCGTCCGTAAGAGGTGTGGACTTTATATGTGGACGGCTCCGCGAGCAAGTTAATCAAATGGAGCGGGCATACTTCGATTGCACTCGCGGGGAGAAATTCATGAGGGCCTTGAGATTCAAGTTCGAGGCATCAAACAATCAGCCGAATATGAAGCGATCATAGCGGGCATGGAACCGGGCAAGAGACTTGGGAGTTCGTAATGTTGAGATCAATAGTGACTCTCAAATTTCATAGTTAATCAAATTAGGGGGAGTATGATACTATCAATCCAAGACTAACTCGCATCGTGACCTCGCAAAAACCCTCATCAAAAATTTCACTTACTATGAGCCGAACCAAGTCATGAGAGAGGACAATGTGGAAGCCGACCTCCTCTCAAGAATAACCGAGCAAGAAATTGGTGAGTTGGAGACAAATTGCCGATTGAATTCACTGAGAGACCCGCTATAGATCGAATACGTATAAACAATATTGAGGATCAAGTAAGGGACTGGGTGGATGAAATGAAGGATTACATCGAGAAGCAAACCCTCCCCGAGGATCCAAGAAAGGCTAGAGCCATCGAACGGTGTCCGCGAAATACCTCGTCCTCGATGGGGTGCTTTTTCGGCGATCATTCACCAAGCCTTTACTAAGATGTGTTAAGACTCACATGGTCACCAACTTACTCTATGAGGTTCATGAAGGAGTTTGTGGCGGACATCCAGTGCTCGCACCCTCTCGACAAGATCAAATTCCAAGGATTCTTTTGGCCCACAATGAGAAGGGATGCGCAGGAGTATGTTAGAAAATGTGATAAGTGCCGAGATTTGCGGACATCCCTAGACTACCATCAACAGAGCAGACTTTGGTAGTACCATCGTGGCCGTTTGATACGTGGGGGATAGATCTTATTGGACCATTTCCAACTGCTAGAGGAAGCATCAAGTATGCCGTGGTGGCCGTGGATTATTTTACCAAGTGGACGGAAGCAAAGGGCTTGGCCACTATTTCCGAGGATAACACTATCGCTTTGTCCACGACCACATCTATTGTCGATTTGGAGTTCCCGAGCAATAATTTCAGATAATGGCACCCAATTCTCCGCAAAATTCACCGCCGAATGTATGAGAATGAAGGTGCAACACCGTAAGTCCGCAGCTGCCTATCCTCGTGAAATGGTCAAGCTGAGGCCGCGAACAAGCTAGTCATAACTGCCTTAAAGAAAAATTTGGAAGGACGAGGAGGACGTTGGTTGGACGAGCTCCAGATCGCATTATGGGTTGTCCGCACCACGATAAGAAATTCAACAGGAGAAACTCCCTTCTCGCTCACGTATGGGTCAGAGGCAATGGCCCCAGTTGAGGTAGCCCTACCCTCGTACGAGTCACATACTTCGACGAGTCTCAAAACGAGGCAAATGTAAGGTGTGACCTGTACGATCTCGAAGGAAAGAGAATGCGGGCACATGAAAAAATGGTGAACTACAAACAGAAAGCGAAGAAGCACCATGATAAAAGAGTAAATAAGAGGAGTTTTTCAGTTGGAGACTGGGTACTCAGAAGCGTAGAGGTCCAAGGGACCCAACCTGGTTTCAACAAGCTGTCCCCGAAATGGGAAGGTCCATATGAGGTCACAAAGATAGTCAAAGAAGGCACCTATATGTTGCGACCAAAAGAGGGAGAAGAGCTTAAGCACGCCTGGAATAGCGACCACCTTAAGAGATACTTCTTTTGAAGTCTTTGTAATTTTTTGGAAGGAGTATAGACTATATGTATATAAGTGAGAAGTTATCATCATATTTTGATGCAAAAATCAATTCCCACCAGCCTCAAAAGCTAAGGTGGATGCCCGCGTGAGGATGCCAGTAAGTTCAAGAGCCAACATATGAGCTCCTACTTACTGATGCGCAAAGATCTAAGGATCCGCATGCCTATATATGTACAAAGATCCATTACGATCCGTACTATGATCGCGGGGAGGACTCTCTCCTGCTCGCGTGACACCACCAAAAATAGGTGGATATAGATGAACGTAGGTACAAAGGCCATGATGCCCGTGCCTACGGACTCTAGTGGGGACAATGACCTGAAGTCCGGACCCACTAATTGCGCGAAGGACCTCGTTAGGGCCGTTACTCGCATGCCTGTATGTGACAAAGGCCTACATATAAGCCCGTTCACCAGATCGCCACGAGACCCTCACGAAAAACCTTAGGGAGTTTTGAATAAAGGGTCAAATAAGTGAGAACCTCCAATAAGGGGATACAGATGCCAGGGGGTTAAAGGGCCTCTATGCTAAAATATGCTCCTACCTTTCTTTACAGGACAATAGCCTCACGGCCACCTTCTGCATGCCCTATGAAAGTATGCTTGCCTTGGCTACTTTTGACTTACACCACAGCTCGCAAGGCTGGGAATAAGTGTAAATGGATGAGAGTGATCAAACTAGTTTAACAAAGCCAAATGGACAAACTGGGGTCAAGACCCCTAACTTTGCCACAAGGCTAAACAAACGCGATCATAGAAGAATAAGGCTGACTCTCACAAAAAACCTAAGGGTTTTGAATAAAGAGTTAGGAAAACTCAAAAAATGCGGGCAAAGGGCCTACTAAGCTGCTGCCCGCAGAAGGAGAGTATAAAGTTAATTGCAAGTCAAAAACGCTGGAAAAAGTGATAAGGCAAGAATGCAAGTATTAAGATGCTCGAATATTGCCAAACTACTCAAAATAGCCTACAAGACAAGCAATTAAGATAAAAATAAAGGAGTCAAGTTGAGAAAAATGCTTCTATTTATATTAAGAAAGTATTTACAAATTCTTACACTATTACAAAAAGAGATCCTATTCTACTACAACAAGAAAAAACAAAAAATCCTAAACTATAGGAGCTTGGTCCTTGGCTGCATCTCGCAGCCTCCCCGGCCGCACCATCTCGTGCCCGCTTCGAAGTTGGAGTTGGGGAAGGAAGACGGGTCATCGAATCTCGTTATAGGGTCGAGATGGGCTCGCAGAGGCCGGAGCCGGAGCCGCCCGCGAAGGAAAGAGGTCTCCAAGGGCCGGTCCCCCTGGAAGAACCCGAGCCAGGCATCCCCAAGGATAAAGTGGTTGTCCCCGAAGCGCAGAGCGTCCAGCCGAGATCGCCCGAGGGCAGCCACTTGCCACCGGGGGCAGAGGCCGCCGCAGAGAGATCCAAACCTTGACCTCTTCCTCGGACAGAGGAACTAGCGCATGCCCGGCACACACTCCGCATCGCAGCAACCAAATGAGCCAATTACGGCCAACCGCCGCACGGAGAACATGCCCGTGGCCGCGAAGTTCCGGATCCGTGTCCGACACCCGCTCATACCTTGGGCCAAGCACTCCGCGGTGAACCGGTCGAGTTCTTATACTCCTCGACAGCCTTCTTCGCGAGCCTCGGCCAAGATCCTCTCCTCTCCCTCAAACCGCGTAAGGGGTAGCAGGTTTCTCGGAGAGCTCATCGGCCTTAGCCTCCGTGAGTTTGACCGACTCCTCCGCAGCCTCCCAGTTTGGTTGCGAGCTCTTCATTTCTTTGCTCCAATTGGTCTTGTGCCCGCGGAGCTCATTCCGCCGACCCTTTGCCTTTTCTAGGCTCTGCTCCCGGCTCGGGTCACCCGCTCCCGGAAGCCCTTCGCATCGGACTCCATGGTCGCGAACTCCTTTTCCTTGGCATCCAGGAGGGAGCTCGTAGTACCCACCTTCTCCCGGGCCTGCTCCAGCCGCGGAGTTTGCCCGCCGAGGTCCTTGGTGTTCTTTGGCAAGCTCGGCGGACAGGCTGTCATAAGTCTCCCTGAGCCTCATGGCCTTGTTGCCCACCCGCGAGGAAGAAGGTCGAATTAGGTGGAAAATCAAAGGCTAAGTGAGGGAGCCGGAAGAAAGGTCCCTACCTCGCAAGTGGCAACCCCAATATCCCCCATCGTGGCCGACGGTTCTCCTTCTCGGCCACCCGGTGGTAGAAGTCGTGGCAAAGAGCCGGTTGATCACCCCAATGCCCACGCAGAATTTTGGGCGCACCGGGCATATAGGTCTACCCCAAGTAATGGCGGGCACGTCCCCCACCGCTTCCTTTTCTCCCATGCCTCCTCGCGGGTGGCCAAGGAGGAAATCGGATAGGCAACCGAGCAAATTGTCCCCGCGGCGGAGGGAGCAAGAGTAGAGGTAGTGGCAGCAGCTGGAGGGCTACGGCTAGGGGTATCCCCACTTTCTGGGTCTTCGAAGACCTCTCCCTGTGCGTCAGGTCAGCCTCTCTCTCAATCCTTTTCTTGGACTGCTCCTGGTTGTGCCCGGAGGCAATAGTGCGGCCGGGAGATGATGCCCGGACAGCGGTGGGTGGTGGAGGACCCCGGGAGGTGGAGGCAGGTTCCCGGTTTAGAATGATTGGGAGCGGGCGAGAGGATCCCCGCTTTTCCCGCTCGCAATGGGCGCGGTCTTGTCTTTTGTGGGAACCCCTCCCATCTCATTACTCGCTCTTCAGTGGCAGCTTCTTTGTTGGCCTTCATGTTCTTGGCCTTCGCTGAGCAACATGCTTAGTGGAGGAGCCATCGAAATTGTACAGTCCTGATCTACTCGAGGGAAAGAAAAATGGTTATGGCAAAGTTAAAAAAAAAAAAAAAAAAAAAATCAAAAGCAAAGTAAATTGGCAAACAGCTTTCATAGAGGAATCAGAGACCAATTATTTCGGGGATCGCACTCGCCGCCCAAAGATACAGGGTCTTACACCCGCCTCGAATCGGTAATGTTCGTGCACCCGCCAATCGTGGTCGCGGCAGGCTCTATCACTACTCTGGGGGCATGTGGGGCGCCCTCCCTGCGAGGAGCCACCCCCGAGTAGATCAGTAGGGGCTCATCCTCCACTATGGCACCCACGTCATACACGGGCTCCTCCCCGCTGTCCAAATAGATGGCCAGATGCCTCTCTATGGCAAAGGCGCAAAGTCATCGGCCGTGGAAGGGTCCTGGATATTTGCTAGCGGCCACCTTTATAGGGACAAAGTGTGAAGGTTTGGAGAAGGGCCATCCGAATCTAGACTCAATCACCAGGATATCCCTCTGGTTCCATTGGTCAAACTTGTTGGAGGGAGGAGAGAAGGTCCTGGTAGAGTAGTTCCTGGCCTTCAGGCTCAGAATGCCGCGGCTAATTTGGTTCTGATAGTAAGCGTAGAGCCCAGCACTGGTAGGTTCATAACCCATGAATCCGCACACACTGTGAAGGAGACAATGGCCCGGATGGCATTGGGAGTCAGGTGCATGGGCAGGTGAGTTGAACTCCGAAAAGAAATAGAAGAAGGGTCCAGGGCAGCCTCAATCCGTTCTCAAACTGGGCTCCATAAAAAATGCAGGCCCTATTGTCCTCGCGGATATCAGCTACTGTCTCTGACCGCAGTTTGTCCTTGTCCTTCAGATGAATATGTCCTAAGGTGCGGACACGGTATGCTTTGCGATCCACATTATATACTTCGTATATGTCCTCCTCCCAATCAATGGTGGCCACCTCCTTGGCCTTCTTACGGCCACGGCCGGGATTCACCTCCCTAGCCGGCCTCTTGCCTTTGTTTCGGGCAGGGCCACAATCACTTCCTCCTCCTCCGGAGTCGAGCTCTCGAAGGCATCCACTATATTGGTGGTCTCAGCGGCCTTCTTGGAGGTCCCCGCTGCCCTCCTATCCCCCTCCCCTTGGTCATCTTCTTCGGTCTCCGAGCTCGAGGAGCCAAAGAGACCGGTGGGGTCACTACGGCAGGGCCACCTCCGATTCAACTTCACCCGGGTTCCTGGGGCCACCTCGAAGTCAGGGGGTGAGTTCCTCATTTCTTGCTCGGCTCGGTGTCCTCGCCCACTAGGGGCCGCAGACCTGACGGGGGAAAGATGGTCCTTATGGGCGTAACATCTAAAGGGTCATTCAAGTCTGTGCCCGGTGCCCGCGCAGCATTGGTTTGTTCAGGATCCATCAGTTCGCACTTTTCCCAGTCACAAACTACTTCGGGGACGCGAATCGCTCTCCTCACTAGTTCAATGGCGTTCAGAGCCGAGCCTCTCTCGCGGGGAAACCTGCACAAAACCCCCATCACAAAATTTCTCAAATTTACCGGTATCCCCCAACACCAAAACATCACCGTTCCTTTTTACCCTTTTATCCTTGGCCTCCCACAACCGGGGTGGGACAAAAGGCCCCCATTGGGATTTTTCGCAAATACCGGAAGCACTCAAGGGATAATCTAAGCCACCCATGGCCTACCTTCCTAAATATCCCCCCTGTCCGTTTACAAACAGCAAACAGATCTGGAGTGCTCCCATCTCCTAACTCTATGGGACGGCGGGGTCCAAACTCTCGAGTGGTCATCTCGTTCAAAACCCCGAAAAGGAAAAGAAAAATAGAGGGAGATGAAGAAGAAAAAGCACCTAACAAATTACTTACGAGAGAAAGAGTGAGTGGTGGATTCGGAAAACAGTAGCACGGAGGTCGCAGCAAGATTTCTCTCTCAAAAGCTCTCTGAAGGTTTGGAAACGGTAAAAAGGGTTTGAGGTTTAAGGGTTTGGTATTTATAAGGCCTACCTATACGGGTTAACCCGTTAACCCGTATTAATTAGCCCACAAATCCAACCTCGGACCATGAACCGTTTCCAACGTTTGAAAATTCGAAAAATTAAATACCTTTTGCATTTATTACCCCCCTTGGATGGCTGACACGTACCCCTGACGTACCACTAACCCGTCTTTTCATCTGCCAAGGGGCCCACCTGTTAACCGGGAGGCACGCCATGCAAGGGACCACGTGTCACTCACTGGTGCCTCCCGAACGTTCCCTTTTGCCTATGGGGCCAAGCAACAAACAAGGAAAACGCTAACACTGGTGCTCGCGCGAGGAGCAATTGAGGCAGACCGAGCTTCTAGTAGCTCCTCACTCAGACCATAAATAATCACACTTGGAGCTAGGGGCCATTGATGAGCCCGGATCTACTGGACCGGGCCCGCGCTCGGTCTTGTCCAAGGAACCAGTGACGTGGCAGTTCCTAGACCGCTGGAGGGAAGACCGCGGACAAATAGGCCCTTGTGGTCAAGACCGTGTCCCTCCTCGGTTCGTCCCCGTCGAGGACCCTTGAAACCCCGCCGCTCATTTGGATCTACATGCCACGCATGAGTCAATGCCGCATCAACCGTGCTCGCGTCATATATCTTTGACCGGGCACAACGTTGACCGCGGCACAAAGCCGCTTCCGGTTAAATGTCAAGCCTTACCGAGCAAGTTAGCTTACCGGCTCGACAGACCACTTGCCGGCTCCCCATCACGCATTCAATGCGGCTCGCCCGGCGCCTACTATTCCATTTAATGCAATAAGCCGGCTACACGGCTCATGTCCCTTTCAGCCATGTCCCTTGGGACCCGGTCAATGTGCCCTCACGACGGATCCAATTAGTCATGCGGACACGTGTAGCTGGTCAAATACCAAAGTGCCCCCTAGGGCTGATCTCATTGCTTACCTCAACAAGCACCATGGCATTGCCTATAAATAGAAGGCCTTTACCCCCTTGGGCAAGGTAAGTTCCATAGACAATTGAGTAAGCTCTTTTACTCTCTAAACCACACACACACACTCCAATGGTATTCAAAACCTTATTACTCAGTATTCTTACTCTCACACCCGAGGGCCTGAGTTGGAGTAACATCCAACTTTGACCTTAACGGTGCTTGTTTGTGTTGTGATCTAGGTACACAAATCCACCAAATATATCCTAGCCAGATATCCTTGAACCGCTCCTGACCCCAAAAGCTGTGGCGTCATCAAATATTTTAAATATTTAGGCAATTAAATATTTTTATACTGTAATAACAACTACCTAGTCATAAATAAGGGTAGTTTAGGTAAAATGTGTCAAAGTTTGATGAAAAATTTCAAAACCGCAAATATTTTTATACAAAAAAAAAAAATTCCTGTAAATATTTTGGGACGGAGAGAGTAAGTAATACTCCCTCCGTCCCAAGAAAAGTGTCACCATTTTAGGTTCGGCACGCAAATTAAGAAAACAAGTGGGAAGAAAAAAGTTGCGAGTGTAATTTGAAAAAAGGAGAGAGAATTAGTGAAGGAAATAGTAAATTTAAAAAGTGTTGTGAGTGTAATAGTGTTTTAGGAGAGAGAATGAGTGAAGGGAATATTAAGTGAATATAATAGAATATTAATAAAACACTTTCATTTTAGAAAATGTGACACGTCAAACAGGACGTCATTTTGAGTAAAAAGTGACGAAACGGAGGTAGTACTTGTTTACACAATTTGAGTTGGTAAAGACTAAAGAGTAGATCGAGAAACATTACTTGTAATGCTAATGATGTTTGAACTGGGAACATTAATTTAATATTTATATCAGAAAAAGTAATTATTTATAAATAGAATTGCTTGTACTCCATTCGATTTCAAATTATAAATAAAAAACCAATTTCACACGCATTAAGAATTAAGAAGGTAGCTAAATTGGTTCGTCGTATTTTTATGATAGAAACATGCATAGTTGTTAAATATCTCGATATGCGATACGTATCGGTGATACGATACGCGATACGTATGATTTTGATATGTATCACGTAGGATGTATCGATTTTCCCTCCGTATCGTGTGTATCCTACGATACGTGTATCGTATCGTGCGTATCGCCGATACGGGCGATGCAGTAAAAAAGGGCTTGGGTCGAATCTGGGCGGGTTTGGGACATATTTGGGTCGGATTTAGGGTTGGACAATTTATAAATCAGACATAGACGAGTCATGACGATTCAAAAATTGAGCTCGTACTCGATCAATTTCCTTTCCTCCGTCGTCGCTTCTTCTTCCTCCTCCTTCATCGCCGTCGCCCCTTCTTCTTCTTCAACCGCCAAACACCGGGCGTCCTCTTCACCGTCGGTTACACCTGGTTTTGTTCTCTCTCCATCGTCATCCTTGTTCCCGCCGACATTTGGGCCGTAAGTTTCCATTTCTTTCTCTCTAATTTTATTTTGACTTATTTCTATTTTATTTTGACCTATGATTTTATATGTATTTTTTTTTATAAGAAAAGATATCTGGCTTTAGGTATTTTTGGGATTAAAATTGAATGTTTATTAAATATTAATCACTGTGTTGATTCACTTGTTTGTAATATATTTAGGTTCTTGAAAAATATCATTTTTTTGAATATATTTGTTTTTTTTTTTTTTTAATATTTAGGTTCTTGAAAAATGGGAAAAAAGAAAGAAGATATTGTTTACTTTATTTTTGATATTCTTTAGAGTATTTGAATTTTTTTGTCATTGTGTTTCGTATCTTCGATACGATACACGATACGATACGCGATACGATATTTAAGGTCTCCGATACACGATACGATACACGATATACACGATACGATACACAATATGACAACTATGGAAACATGTTAAAACTACTAATATATTCTCATTTAAATGTGTAATAAATGTATGGTTATCTTTAAAAATGAATAATTAATTAGAGATATTTTTAGTAAAATACAATGGCATTTAAAGAGTTTTACATTAAAAATGTTGAAATTTGCTTATTTGAGGGCTTTTTTTTTTTTTTTTTTTTTTTTTCTTATAGTAGTGACCGGAGTAAGTAAAGTTATTTATTTTGTACTAACTTTATTTAAAGGTTTTTTAAAAGAAGTAATTAAGTAAAGTTAAGTTGCGTTTGTATGAAACTACCAATTTACAAGTTACTTAGGGTCTTAAATGTGATCCTGTGTGTCCATTATTATGCCAAAGTGGAATTGGAATACAATTTGCTATCATTTCATTTGGAAATGTAAAATAAGAGAAAATGTCACTATAAAATACTCCACGCGTTTCAAAATATTTGTTTCATTTGATTTTTGTTGAACTTTGATCACAAATATATGACAATTTAATTATTGCTCATAAAATTCTAAAAATTCCTATTGATTCACCATTAATAATATTATCAACAATAACTTTTAAAATTTCATGAACATGATTAATTTCTCATAAATTTGTGGTTAAAAGCTCAACAAAAAAATTAAATGGACAAACATTTTGAGATTTTGAGATAGAGGGAGTAAAATGGAGACTTATTTTATTTCCTCTAAATATTAAAGTACCACATACTCCCTCCGTTCCGGTCGAAAAGACACAAATTTCCTTTTCGGGTGTCCCATTTAAAAAGACACAGTCCCAAAAAGGAAAGTTTTTATTATTATTCCACCCACTCTTTACTTTTACACTCACAACATTCTCTCTCCTAACTATTCCTCTCACTTATTCTTTCTCCTATTTAATTTTTCATACTCACAACATTTAAATTTTTTCTCTTTCCTACATCACTTTCCTTAATTTTCGTGCGAGGTTGATTTTGTGCCTTTTGAATTTGGGACGGATAAGTATTCATTTTTAAGTCATAAAATAAGTGAGTATAACATACTTTAGTGTCAAAGATAATATTAATACAATTTTATCATTTTATAAATAATGCATAACTAATTAATTTTAATTATTGATAAATTAATTGTGATATTTATCATGAGACAAATGAAATATCCACCATCCATTTGGGATGCAAATTGTACGGTCTAGATCTGCTGCTACTGGCCAAATTCATATACAATTTGCTCAAAAATAAAATAAAAATACATATACAATAATCACCAATATATTCACACTCTCACACACACAAAAAAAAAAAAAAAAAACCCTCAAGAATTGATCCTAAATGGACTGAAATTTTCATAATTTAAGTGTAAAATCTATAATCTCGCAAGTATTCAAAAGGGGTGTATATTCCTGCTCAATCCGTTTACATTGGCAAATATACCCACCAGATCTGGTTTATACGGAAGGTACGACCGCGGTTTTTCACCTTCCTTCGTACTTATTCTTTTAGTCGGCTTGTGCGCCTCTGTTGCCGTCAACACGCCGTCATCGACTCCGGCGTGTACCTTTGCCGGTTTCACATTCTCTTTCACTTTTACACTTATGCTCTTCTCAACTTTCTTTTTAGAGCCTGACGGAGTTAAAATGACGAAAGTGTCCTTACCGTCGCTGTGGCTCCGGTATAGAAGGTCTTTGAACTTCCACCTCTTGGACGAATTACCAGTAGAATTGCTTTTCTTACGTAGATCAGGCGACTGTTCCGGCGTCTTCGGCCTCCAGACGCAGTACGTTTCCGGCGATGCTCCGTCAAGCTCGTCGGCCTCGGAAGAGGAACACGACGGAGAATCGCGTTCCTCGTTGAATAGCTTCCTCAAGGAAAGCCTAACCGGAGGCTTCGAATTGATAGAACTAGAAACGTCGACTCCGTGCTCTAACAACAAATCAGTGTTGAAAAGAGGGAAAACAGGCTTAATCTGACCGTTGTAGAAGATCTCATCAGCCGAAATCGGAAACGAGTCAGGCTCCCGGCAAACAAATGCAAATTCAAATTCGTCATCGTCATCATCAACCTCTTTGCTTTCCTTCATTTCTTCAAGTGGCGTTGTCTGTTCTTCAGCGTTACTCAAATATTCATCGTGCTTGAAATTATACATATCATCATCGTAATCACCGGAAGCAGAATCAGAGTGGAATTCCTCAACAACCCTAGCAGCAATTTCAGCGAGTTTACCAGAAGAATAACTGTTGAAGCTTGGGGAAAAAGAAATTGCAGAGCTGGAGTGCATATTTCTTGAGGTAACCACTTTCAATTAGAACTCCTTCTTCTGTAGTATGCAATTGCAATATCCTTACGACTTGGTGGAAGAAAAACAGAGAGATGATTGGGTCCTTTTTCTATATCTGTACGATTTGGTGGATGGAAAACAGAGAGAGAGAGAGAGAGAGAGGGGATGATTGTGGTCCTTTTCTCTGGGTTGGAAGGTGGTGGGGATTAGTTGGAATGGGCCGAAAGTGTGGGTTTCAGGATATATAGGGGTTGTCTCAACTTTCCTTTTTAAATGTCCCGTTTA